>JAVJIF010017296.1:0-134345 GCA_038442645.1 Agave tequilana
TTACTAGTGTATCTGCTTAACTTACTTACAGCGTAAGCAATATCGGGTCTAGTGCAATTCATCAAATACATAGACTTTCGATAATCTGAGAATACCCAACTGGCGTATTCCAGTTCCTGTATTCTATGAAGGTAGATGTGTGGGAGAAAAGGATTGTATTTTCATTTATCCTATGATCCTTGAATCTTTCTATCATCTTATCCACATAGTGAGATTGAGATAGGACTGATTCCATCTGGTGTTCTGGTGATTTTAATTTCTAAAATTACATCAGCAACCCCCCAAAATCCTTCATATCAAAACTGTTGGATAACATTCGTTTAGTGGACTTAATAATTTCAATATTAGTCCCAAGTATCAACATGTCGTCTACATAAAGACAAACAATGATACATGCATTTTCAACTGTTTTAGTGTACACACACTTATCGCATTCATGATAGTGAATCCATCTTGATCATGACACTATCAAATTTCTCATGCCATTGTTTTGGAGCCTGCTTTAAATCGTTATAAGGATTTACTAATTACACACC
Source organism: Agave tequilana (assembly GCA_038442645.1). Taxonomy (NCBI): domain Eukaryota; kingdom Viridiplantae; phylum Streptophyta; class Magnoliopsida; order Asparagales; family Asparagaceae; genus Agave; species Agave tequilana. Next base: position 537 of record JAVJIF010017296.1, read on the forward strand.
TTGTGTTCTTGGCCCTTGACTTTAAATCCTTCAGGTTGCTCCATATATATTTCTTCATTTAATTCACATTTAAGAAGCAGTCTTGACATCCATTTGATGGATATCTAAGTTATGCAATACTGCTATTGCAATCAACATCCGAATGGACGTTATTCTTGTTAATGGTGAATAGGTATCGAAGTAGTCAAGTCCTTTTTGTCGATAACCCTTGGCTACTAATCTAGCCTTGTACTTATCGATAGATCCATCGGGTTTTAATTTTCATTTGAAAATCCATTACACCCAATTGGTTTACTGCCAGGAGGCAAGTTTACCAATTCCCAAGTATGATACTTAGTATGGATTCTATTTCGCTATTTATAGCTTCTTTAGCTTCTTTCCACATTTGTGCTTCTGGGGTTGACATAGTCTCTTTAAATGTTTGAGGCTCGCTCTCAATAGCGTATGCTATGAAATCTAGACCAAAAGATTTTGAGATTCTAGATCTCTGACTTCTTCTTGGTTCAGTTTCCGCATTAACAATTGGGTCCTCGGGGCTTTCATCCCTGAACGTCATCTCGTGTGTTCTTTTCCCAGAAGTCTTATCTGCTTCCTGTTTGTACGGAAAGATGTCTTCAAAGAACACAACATCTCTAGATTTAATAATCATGTTTACATGAATATCTGGTATCTCTGATTTATGAACCAGAAATCTGTAGGCATTACTATTCAAGGCATAGCCTATGAATATGCAGTCCATAGTTTTTGCTCCTAACTTAGTCTTTTTAGGTAATGGTGCCAGTACCTTTGCAAGACACCCCCACATTTTGAGGTAATGGTAGGAAGGTGTTCTTCTATGCCATAACTCGAATGGTATTAGACCAAGTTTCTTGTGGGTACTCTATTTAGAATATAATTGCAGTTAATAGAGCTTCCCCCACAAGTTCTGCGGAGCTCCAGAACTTACGAGCATAGAATTTACCATCTCCTTCAAAGTTCTATTCTTCCGTTTAGTAATTCCATTTTGCTTAGGATTATATGGTGTTGTTGTTGATGTATTATACCAAAAACTAGCACATAACTCACTAAAATCATTTGATTCATATTCTCCGCCTCTATCGGATTTTAGAATCTTGATTTTCTTGTTGAGTTGATTCTCAACTTCGGCTTTATATGTTATAAACATATTTATTGCCTCATCCTTACTTTAAAAGATACACATAACAGTATCTTGTACAGTCATCAATAAAAGTAATGAAATACTTTTACCGCCTTTAGTTGGCATAAACTTCAAGTCACACAGATCGCTATGAATTAAACCCTAAAGGTCTGTATTTCGATCAATTGAGTGAAATGAAATTTTTCGCCAACTTGGCCTCAACACAAATCTCAACACTTGCGAATTTCTTTCAAGTTGAGTTTAGGAATAGATCCCAGATTAGACAAGTTTTTCAAAGACTTGTAATTTACATGCCCTAATCTAGCATGCCACAAAATAGGAGACTCAAGCAAATAAACAAAGAATTTTTTTATTTATAAGCTTCGGGTACAAATACACAGACTTTTTATCTACCATTGCAACATTGGCTTTAAAAAGTCTATCAATAAGATAACCCTTTCCCACATACATCCCTCCCTTAGTAAGTACAAATTTATCGGATTCAAATACCATTCTAAATCCTTTCTTACTAAGTATTGATCGGAATCAAATTCTTGCGGATGTCTGGAACATGAAGCACATCGTTAAGAGTAAGCTCTTTTTCCCGATGTCCACTTCAGGATAACCTTGCCCTTTCCTTCAACCTTGAGGAAGCTGAATTACCCATGAATAGTTGCTCATCTTGCTCTAGTATTTGATATTCAGAGAATAATAATTTCTCCGAGCAGATGTGCCGAGTAGCTCCAGTGTCTACCACCAATCCTTATTATTGGTTGTCAGATTCACTTCTGACACCACAGCTGAAAGACTTGGTGATTCATGGCTGGTCATGTTCGCCTTGGGTGGCTCTCTTGTTCTTTTTGAGACGGCTGCGACATTCATTAGCCTTATGCCCTTCTTTGTTGCAATGTAGCAGGTTCCTTTGAATCGCATGCTTTTGCCGTCTTGGGCCTTGCCTTTGTACCCCTGGGAGTCTTCTTCCGCTTTAAGCCTTTGGAAGTAGACGCTTTCCCCTTTGAGTCCTCGATCACATTGGCTTTTGCTTCGTAGGAGTTCTTACTGCTCCTTTTCTCGGACGTTTTGTGTTGTCCTCCTCGATTCGAAGCCTCATAATGAGATCTTCCAACTTCAACTCCTTTCGCTTGTGCTTCAGGTAGTTCTTGAAATCTCTCCACGCAGGTGGGAGTTTCTCCACGATAGTAGCAAACATGAAAGGTTTCAGGTAGGATCATACCTTCGGCTTCTATCTCGTGCAAGATAAGTTGGAACTCTTGCACCTGACTGATTACAGTTTGCTATCCACTATTTTTTACTCCAGAAATCGTCCTACGACGAGCTTCTTGGTACCAGCATCCTCAGTCTTGTACTTCTTGTCAAGACTGGCCCATAACTTCTTTGCCGTTGTGATAGGACTGTAGACATTGTAAAGAGAGTCATCCAGTCCATTAATATATATTTCGGCAAAGGAAGTCACATTGAGTCCATGCATCAGTTGCGGGCTCTGGTGGATCTTCTTGCAGGAATCTGGCCAGATGAAGAGTGGTCAAGTAGAAGAGCATCTTCTGTTGCCACCTCCTGAATTCTGTGCCGTCAAACTTTCCTGGCTTCTCCGGCTTCGGGTTAGGAAGTGGAGTAGGCATCAAAGCTTGGAGCTGCATGTTTGATGCCTTGCTTGTACTATCTGATTAGTCTCAGACATTTTCTGCAAGTTCAAACAGAACAGAAGTAAGAAACTTCAATACTACTTGTCTTAAGATTGTTGGTTCTCTGCTTAACAGGAATCAATCTGACAACTAATCAAGATCACTGAGATATCAACAATCTAATTGGCCAGGTCGGCAAATATCAGGTGGAGGTTTTCCGTTCAATAGAACGTTCCTTAATTTAAGAACCACCTTTCAATTTCCTTCCTTGGTTAAACACCAATTAGACTGAATATAAATCAGTCTCGATATACTGTAAAGTATATTCCCTGTATAAAGGACTTAATCCACTTATACAGTATTTGGAGTGAGGTACGCTTAGAGCGAATCTCCTTAAGACAATTACGTCCCCGCACCGGTGCTAAGGGATAATGACGCTGGTCTCCCAGATACAACACTCCTTCACGGTATTTGGGATAGCACTACCAAATCACCGTACGGTCGAACGTAGTCAACCAGTACCTTCACAGGATCGTTGAATTGAAGCAGCGGTACAAGGACAAATTTCGGATGAATATTTGCCTTTACTTTGGAGTAGCACCCACTGTTGAGGACGAAGGAAGGTTGAAGAATATTTTTCTTCAGAAGTACCAGATTCAGACAACAATTCTATAACAGAATCTGTTGAATTTCTGATTCCTCTTTCAGAACAAATTTCGCAGAATCTTCTTTGGAAGTCGCTTTCCTACTTCACGCTGGAAGCCCAGTTCAGAACTCTGAATTTCACTTCAGGCAGATCAGAACTCAAAGAGAGAGAGATTTCGCTGTTGGTGTGTTTTCAATTGAGAATCTGGAGCGCTATTTATAGCGTTCCAGGAGGGGCCAACGGGTCCGAACCAACGAAAGGGTGCAACCTTTCGACCCAACAGTCGCGTCTGTTGGCAGCCCAACAGTCGCAACTGTTGGCAGTCCAACTGACGCGGAGCGGTCTTGTTGGCGGGCGGTTTGGATCCGTTCGCAGGCGATTCGGATCCGGAGTGGAGCGGAGCGGGTCTTGGTCGGATCCGGAGTGGCCCATACCCTTGAGACCTGATTCAAAAAGAACCAGGCAGGGTAGGAACCCGAACCCGAACCAGACCCAGGCCCGAGCCCGGACCAGGACCCGGACCGGCCCCGAGCCCGGCCCCCCCCCGCCGCCGCCGCCAGCGGCGGCGCGCTGCGCGCATGCACACATGTGCGGACGGGCATAGATCCCTCCCATCGCGCGCGAAAACTCCAAGTACCCAAAGGGCACGCCCTTTGTTCTCAACTTTCTCTATATATACACCACAAACTTCCATCCAATGGCCAATGTGGGACTAAATACTTTTAGCTACCTTTAGTCCCATTTTGCTTTGAATTAGGCAATCTTTAGACTTGAATATCTCATTCATTCGAAGTCGGAATTGAACATGTGAATATACCACGTTCATCCCCAGTGGAAGGAGAACACACTCCAACCATCATCCAATTGCTTCGATCAACGGATCTCGCTATAATTCAACTCGAAGATTCATACTTATATTCTTCAATTCCAACAAAATCTTGTATGTGTTTGCTAAAATCTTGTATAAGCTTGCTGTTCGAACTTCGATTAAAGGCGCGAGAGAGAGTTTGCTTCTCTCAGTTCATAGAACCGGGTCCACTGTCACACAACCTCATACTAGCATTATGAGACGAAGGGGGTGAGTTATCAAATTATTCACTTCAAAAAGAAAAAGGAAAAGGAAGAAAAAGAAAAAAAAAAAATTAGGTAGTCTTTATGCTGCCTCTTTGATGAGGACATGGCATCAACACGTACGAAGAGGAAGTATCGACATGTTATCAGCGCAAGAGGCGTTCGAACTGCAATTATGCGTCAAGCTTCAGTCAGACTTCGCGCCACAATTATATGCTTTTAGTTAGTCAGAGTCTGTATTTTATTTCATGTTGAGTCGATAGTTTTACTATTCTTTAATTTATGCTTCATGTTTTGTTTAGTCTATATCGGTCTGAGTGGGAACAATTTTATTTGACTTCTTTATTCGGGCTTGTATTGAATAAATGGCAATGCACTCTTGATAAACAAATTGTTTGGATTTTCAATTGAAATTTTAATTATGAATTGGAGTGTGAAGCCCCTTTTCAAATAGAACATACTATCCTCTCTACCCCTTACCCCCATTACTCAAATTTGATCTCAAATCTCAGTCCACAGTTCAAATTTCAATTCCGATCACATTCGTTCTCAGCCAAAGAAAACCAACAAAGCAAACAAAAAGAATTCAAAAAAAATAAAAAAAAAAACCCACCCTTATTCTTTCCTCTCTTCCTACCTACTCATAGCGTCACCTCTTCAATTCCCAATCCACTTCTCTGTACTCGTCAGCAGTCAGAACCCCCCCCCCCCCAATCTCCTATGTGCTCAACAGCAGTGAGCCCTCTCCTCTGTGCTCGACGACAGCAAATTCTCCCAATCTCCTTCCTCTTTGATCAACCTGCAGCATATACCTCCCATCAACAACGGCTGCCATCTACCCTCGTCCTCACCATCGACAACAAGTTGCGCCCTCCTCGATGCCAACAACAGGACAACGACAGACTCAGTTTAGTCCCCTGCAACCACCATCCCTGTGCATCTTCTCTCTTCTCCACCAGCGCCAGTCATCAGCAACGCCACACCCACTGCCTCACCGCCTCTTCCCCTCTCTACAACGTTTGCAACATCAACGATCTCCACTACCTTGCCCACAACCCAAAGCCTCGTGAATGAAACCACTGCATAGATCAGTCCGTAATAGTTCAGATCAACCAAGCCACATGCAGAGACCATAACTTCAGATTAAGTTCAGTTCGATTAGAGAGTATAAACAGAGTTCAGAAGATCATTAAGATATTCACCAAACATCAACAATAACCACAACAACGGATACCGAGGACGTAGCTTCTCGGTGGTTAACTTTCTATTTTCAACAATCAGTATACTATTTGGGTAGCACCATATTATTTTATCTCTATTATTTTATCGGTAATCCTACTGTTCACAAATAACTGTGAGCATGTGAATCTGATTAGACTTGTGATATGTTGAATTGTGAATATGATTATTTTCAGATGACTAAAATTTTGTTTGATTTTGTTAGGATTGAAATTGTCTGATCTACGCATGAAACTTTTGTTAAAATCCATCTAGCCATATTATTAGTTTTAGATTTATTCCTACCAAGATCGTAATTGTAGTGAAACATTGTAATCTTCAAGCCTATCACTGATTTCACGCATAGTCTATTTCACGTTCACATTATTGGTATAGAACATGATTTAGGGAGGGAAAATTGCATCATCATACAGTATTAGAAGTCTCACTTATTTTCGTTGCATAAAAAATATTTTAAAAAATTGCATTTAGATATTATTGCATTCATTTAGGTACTATTTGGTGCAATCCCACCCGTAGTGAACACGTATATTTGCTATGAGAGTCTAGTGAGTCAGGCAATACGCCCATGGATCCCCAACAACTCTTCACAACAATCACTGTCATACAAGTTTAACTACAAACTCTGACCCAAACTGTGAACCAGGGCGAAGATAGGTTAAGTAGGGTCGCGACACACCTCGAGAACCGCAACGAGTGAAGAACATGAAGCAAACCACAATAATCATGAAGAAAAACATGATCGGTTGGTTCTATATCAGAGACATAATGAGCATGACCCTGATAGCCAATACTTGAAAAATATAAAGATCAATGTTAACAACTTTGATGGACGTCATGATTCACAAAATTTTCTAAATTGGACACAACAACTCGATAAGTACTTCACATGGTACGATCTCACTGAACCTAAAAAAGTTAAGTTTGTCGCAATGACGTTACTGGTCAAGCTCGTCAGTTTTGGACCAACTTAGTGAACATGTGTGCAGCCTGTGAACCAGAACCGATTGATACATGGCGAAGAATGAAAGATGGCTTAGAGAAAAGTGTGTGCCACCGTCGTTCAGTGCCCGTCTCAGGAAACAAGTGGCATTGATACACTCAAGGAAACAAATCAACACAAGAGCACGTGAAAAAATTTGATGAGTTTCTCATTAGATATAATGCCCCTTAACACTGAGGGACAAACTCAAATTCTTTCTCGATTTAGAGCCGGATTTTAAGACGACTTGCAAACCAAAACTTTTGGCTCGTGAAATACCGAACTTGGAAAGGCCTACACCTTGGTTTAAGACTTAGTGCTGCCAAATCTAATTCCACCGCTAAGAGTCACACTCAAACATCTAAACCCACCTCGAGCCAATATCCCAACCGCTTCGAAGATCAAACTGCACCCACATGGCGAATACCAAAGACATGAGTGTTGAGAACAAAGACAAGGACAGTGACATCAGTTCTCCAAACTGACTCCCGCAATTAAATGTTACAAATGCCAAAAATATGGGCATGTGGCTACCAAGTACTCAAGCCCGGTCAAAATTGTCTTAGTCAATGGAGTGCCTGAATAGTCAATGGAGTGCCTGAAGTAGTATCAGAATTAGATTCAGACGAATTCATTTTTCGAGGAGAAATTCTGACATGGACGATGAAACCAGAGGTGATGACATTGGTCTTAACTGTATTAGACCAACATCGATTCACTTATTTGTCGTTAGGTGTGCCTTGTCCCAGCTAAAAGGAGGACGACTGGAGAGGAACTACCATGTTCTATATTATTATGAAGATTGGTGGTAAGAGCTGCAAAATAATTGTAAACAGTGGAAGTTGCATTAATACAGTGTCATTTATAATAATAACAAAATTTGGCTTGAAGGCTGTATCCCATTCTCATCCCTTTAGAGCAACATGAATTAACTCTTCAGCACGGAAGTCAACCAAAGGTGCTTTGTCCCGATTGATTTCAATCTCTATAAGGACAAAATCTGGTGTGATGTTGTGATGTGTGGATGTAGGTTACGTTATCCTTGGACTACCATGGTTGTACGGCAAAGATGTTACCATTTATGGTCGGTTAAACATGTGTCACTTTGAGCACTAAGGAAAGAAGATCAAGTTACTGCCTCGTGAGCCAAAGGCTAAACCATCTGAACCAAAGCCTGTTACAGCGAAGAAAACCAATAGTATCAGGTGATGATTGGAAAAGCTTTCAGTCAAGATATAGAGAAAGGATCTCCCTTCATGATCCTCGAGGCCAAGGAAATTACAAAGGAATCAACACTCTAATCCCTCCCGAAGTCACCCCAATGATTGCGAACTCGTGTTTCCTGAAAACCTCCCGGACAAGCTTCCACCAATGCGTAACATCCAACATGCTATTGATCTAGTCTGAGGAGCTAGTCTCCCAACTTGCCATACTAGATTGTGAACCCTACCGAACATGTCAAACTCAAGAGACAAGTTGATGAATTGTTGAGAAAGGGATTCATCTAAGAGAATGTGAGTCCTTGAGCAATTCTCACCTTGCTGATGTAAAAAAAAAAAGATGAATTTTGGCGTATGTGCGTGGATAGTGCCATCAATAAGATAACGATTAAATACTTTTTTTCCATTCCTAGACTGGATGATACTTTTGATATGATGTCTGATGTCATTATTTTCTCCAAGATCGATCTAAAAAGTGACTACCACTAAATTCGCATTCATCCTGGAGATGAATGAAAAACCGCCTTCAAAATGAATGATGAGTTGTATGAATGGATGGTCATGTCTTTTGAATTGACCACTGCTCCGAGTGCTTTCATGAGAGTGATGACACAAGTACTACATCCTTTTATAGGCAAATTCTTGATAATTTACTTTGACGACATCCTCATTACAGCCGATCTCGCGAGCAACACCTAGACCATCTGTGTCAAGTTTGTTCTGTATTGAGAAGAGAAGCGTTGTACGTCAATCCTAAGAAGTGCACCTTTCTCTACATAAATTCAATTTCTCAGATTTGTAGTCTCTGCTGATGAAGTTTCTGCGGATTCCGAGAAGATTAGAGCATTGAGGAATGGCCCAAGCCTAAGATCATCCATGATGTGAGAAGTTTTCACGAGCTCGTTACCTTCTATCATCAGTTCATCGAAGAATTTAGCACTGTTATTGCCCATATCACCGATTGTTTGAAGAAGGGAGAATTCAGCTGGTCTCGCGCTGCCACGAAAGCGTTTGTTGAAATCAAGAAGAGAATGGTTAGCGCTCATGTCACGCTTCTCCTTGATTTTTGAAGTGGCTTGTGTCGCATCAGGAATTAGAATAGACGGAGTTCTCACTCAAAAAGGTCATCCAATTGCTTACTTCAATGAGAAGCTGAATGATGCCTGACAATGATACTCCATCTAAGACAAGAAATTCTACGCGGTGATTCAGGCTTCACTATTGGCGACATTACCTTCTGTCGCAAGAGTTCATTCTCTCCTCTAATCATGAGACACTGAAATATATCTACTTCTAAAAGAAGCTAAATGCGCGACATGAGCGATAGATTGAGTTCCTTTAAGATTACACGTTCACTTTACGCCACAAAGTGGGATAGAAAACAAAGCGTTGATGCCCTCAGCCGCTGTATTTTCATCTTGATCAAAATATCCATGGTGGTAAATGACTTTGAGAAAGTAAAGACTGAGTATAACTCGTGTCTCGATTTTTTTGACATATATGTCATATTGACAGATGGATCTGCTCGAGAAGCAGATGTTATACCCTGCACGATGGGATCTTTTTCTATGCCGAAAGTTATGTATCCCAAGAACCTCCCTTAGGAAATTTCTTGTTTGGAAATTGCATGCTGATGGTCTAGCTGGGCATTTCGGGAATGAGAAGACCATAGAAGCCATTGATTATCGATTTTATTGACCATGGCTGAAACGTGAAGTTACCAAGTATGTTGAAAGGTGTCACACCTGCCAACTAGTAAGGAGCAGAAATAAAATACGGTTTGTACACTCCATTACGGTCCCAAATTGTCCATGACAGGATGTTAGTACGAACTTTGTGTTGGGACTCCCAAAGACCCGTAGAAAACACGATTCAATCCTAGTTGTTATAAACTGTTTTTTTAAAATGGCCCACTGCCTGCCTTACTCTCGGACCTCTGACGCCTCTAGAGTAGCTAAGATCTTTTTCGATGGCGTCGTCAACCTGCACGGTCTGTCTCAGACTATTGTGTCCGATAGAGATGTTTAAGTTCACTATTTCGACTCTTTGGCACATGTTAGGCACGAAGTTTAACTTCTCCACTACTTTTTACTCTCAAACTAATAGTCCAATCGAAGTTGTCAAAATTTTATCTAAGGAACCTATTGCGTACCCTTGTTGGTAAGCGTATTGGGAGTTGGAATTTGAAGTTATCTATTGCTGAGTTTGCATATAATTCATCTGTTAATAGGATAATAAGTAAGAGTCTGTATGAGATACCGTATGATTTTAGGCCTAGACAACCCGTTGACCTCATTCTTCTGGCCGATCACTATAGAATTTCAGATTATCCAGCTTTTTTTTGTCACACACGTGCATTATTTGCACAAAAAATCAGTGATAAGATTGAACAGAGCAACCTTGACTACAGATTTTGAGCTGACTTTACGAAGAAATTTAAATCTTCAATGTTGGTGACTTTGTGATGGTCCGGATTTGTCTGAAACCTGTTTTCTCTTGAAACTGTTAAAAGTTGCATGCTTGTAGCGTTGGACCTTTCAAAATTTTAAATAAATTAAACGATAATGCTTATATTATTGATCTTCTTGAAGATTTTGTAATTAGTCCAACTTTTAATATTGAGGATTTGATAGATTATAAGGGTCCTGATTTTAACCCCAGCAACCCATTGGTGATGAGACTACATCTAAACTATTTTCTGAGAGACCCCCATTTTCCCCACTCTCAGATTAATTTCAATACAAAATTTTAGATGATGAAATTATCTTTAATAGAGATGGTGAAACCGATGGTATCTGGTATATTAGAAAAGAAAGTCAGCTGCTGAGGACACATTACTGAATTGCAGTGAGTTACAGCAGATTGACCCAGATATGTTAGAGTACTATGAAACTCTTCCACTAGTGACGTGGTGGGGTCGAGTTCTCTCCCACCTGGGGAGAATGATGAGGATGTGGAATCAGCACGCTCGAAGAGGAAGTGCCGACATGTTTATCAGTGCAAGAGGTGTCGAACTGCAACTATACGTCGAGCTTCAATCAGGCATCACGTCACAATTATATGATTTTAGTTAGCTGGAGTCTGTATTTTAATTCATGTTGAGTCATGAGTTTTATTATTCTTTATTTTATGCTTCATGTTTTGTTTAGTCTCATATCGGTTGTGAGTGGGAAATGAATTTTATTTGGCTTATTTAAGCTTGCATTGAATAAATGACAATGCACTCTTGATAAACAAATTGTTAGATTTTAATTTTGAAAATTTAATTATGAATTGGAGTGTGAAATCCCTTTTCAAATAGGAACACAATAACCTCTCTGCCCCTTATCCCATTACTCAAATTTCATCCAAAATCTTGGTCCACAGTTCAAATTTTAATTCTAATCACATTCATTCTAAGCCAAAGAAAACCAACAAAGGAAACAAAAAAAAACCCTACTCTATTCTTTTCCTTATCTACTACCCACTCATAGTCCCCACCTCTTCAATTCCCAATCCACTTCTCTGTGCTTGTTAAGAGCAAGACCCCCAAATCTCCTCTGTGCTCAACAACAGCAAGGAGTCCCCGCCGCCTTCTCCTTCTTTGTGCTCGACGACAACAAATTCCCCAATTTGCTTCCTCACTCTGATCAACTTGAAACATATACCTCCCATCAACAACAATTGCCATCTGCCTTTCGTCCTCACCATTGACAGCAAGTTGCCTCCTCGATGCCAACAACAGGATAGCGATAGCGTCAGTTCAGTCCGCTGCAGCCCACCATCCCCTGTGCATCTTCACTCTTCTCCACCAGCGCCAGTCATCACCAGTGCGAACGCCCACCGCCTCACCGCCCCTTCCCCTCTCTATAATGTCGACAACATCACCGACCTCCACCACCTCGCCCACAACCCAAAGCTGCGCGAACCAAACCATCTGCAGAGATTAATTCACAATAGTTCAGATCAACCAAGCCATGTGCAGAGACCATAACTGCAGATCAGGTTCAGTTCGATTAGAAAGTATAAACAGAGTTTAGAAGATCATTAAGTTATTCACCATAAGATTACAGTAACCACAACAACGGATACCTGAGGACGTAGCTTCTCGGTAGGTAACTTTCTATTTTCAACAATCAGTATGCTATTTGGGTAGCACCACATTATTTATCTCTATTATCTTACCGGTAATCCTGATATCGACAAATATCTGTGAACGTGTGGATCTGACTAGACTTGTGATCTGTTGAATCTCGATATTGCGAATAGGACTATTTTCATATGACTGAATATTATGTTTGATTTTGGTGGGATTGGAATTGTCTGATCTACGCATGAAACTTTTGTTAAAATCCACCTAGCCATATTATTAGTTTTAGATTTATTCCTATCAAGATCGTAATTGTAGTGAAACATTGTAATCTTCAAGCCTATCACTGATTTCATACATAATCTGTTTCACGTTCAAATCACTCTTAGCTTCATTTTCTTGCAAAATTTGGACATGTAGAATTATATAGACAAAGATTGAAATTTGACATTTTGTTGCATGCAATCACTTCTCAATAGTATTAATATAGAAAATCAGAATAAAACAAGAGTGTCACATAAGGAAAGTTATGTTCCCATTCCTGCATTTCTCAATTTTACTACTTAACCCGTCTTGAACTTTCATTCACGAACCTTTTCATTCCTTTTTATTAGTCAATTGTTACAGTTTTGTCTTTTGACAAACATTTATAGAGTAATGAACAGATCTTGGACATCTTTGGCCTTAAAAACTGTGAGTTTAAAATAATATCATGGAACAGATCAAACCAAAATAATATCACATAACTGATAAGACTGACTGATGTAATACCAACCTGGATCGCAATCACCTTCAATCGTAACCAAAATTTAAAATTGAGAATAAGATAAGATTTTGGGTTTCCACCCCTTATGCGGGCTTCTCACCCAGAAACTCGAGAGCAAATAAACTCAAGAATTAAACCAGATAATTTGAGAAAATTTTAATCATTCAATAATCCAATACAATAGTCTAGGGGCTTATATAGGCTTTACAAAAGAGGACTACTGGGAAATAACCGATGTGGTACTAAACGTCCACAAAGAACACAAATAAAACTAAAACATCTACTACAAATAAAGCTGAAACAAATCCAATCTAAAGCCAAAGAACACTAGTGCGTCGCTTCCTGAAGTATACTCGATCGAATCTGCTCCTGAGCGGTATAATGTCCTTATCAATTCCCCCCGGGTGGAAAGGACTCGACCCTGTCGAGTGTGGGAGACAGAACTGCTGTTGGCTATGATAGCGCTCCAGTCGAGCAGGATCAAGATGCTGGAGGTCTTCCTCGGTAATCCAAGAATTTTTTGAATCAGGTTTTCCCGTCCACTTAATGAGATAGCGTCGCGTCCCTCCATCTCTAGTAGAGATAATCTGATCATTCAAGATAGAATCTATATTTTCTGTTGCATAGGACAGTTTAGGGGAAAGTGGAGGTAGTGGGGGCTCTCAGAAAGAAGGTCTTGGCTTGGCTTATCCACGAATGGGTCAAAAGGGGTATCAAAAGTACCTCTATATGGAACCAAATCCTCAACATTAAAAGTGCAACTGATGCCAAAGTCAGGTGGGAGATCCACCACATAAGCATTTGAATTGATTTTCTTGAGAATCTTGAATGGCCCTGCGCTCCGCGCATGTAATTCTTCACGGTTCCTGATGGAAACCGCTCGGGTCGCATGCGGACCATCACATAATCTCTGACATTAAAAGTTCTTAATCGGCGATGTAGATCTGCAGAAGCTTTATAATCAGTATTATTTTTCATTATCTTTTCTCTGATCTCCTCATGTAATGCATGGATATGAGATGCAAATGCAGATGCTGAGTCTGATACCCTAGAATGATTATGAGCCATGGGAATTAAGTCAACTGGTTGCCTGGGCTTAAAACCGTTTACTATTTCAAAAGGACTGAGACCCGTAGTCCTATTGACAGATCCATTATATGCAAATTCAGTCATAGGTAAAATGAGATTCCAAGTTTTCAAATTTTCTCTAACTAGACACCTAAGGAGATTTCCTAGTGTTCTGTTTACTACCTCTGTTTGGCCATCTGTCTGTGATGAAAGGCTGTTGAGAATTTCAGTTTGGTGCCTATCTTTTGCCAAAGTGTTTTCCAGAAGTAGCTAACAAACTTAACGTCCCTATCGGACACCATGGTTTTAGGTATCCCGTGCAACTTGACGATATTATCAAAGAATAAGACAGCTACTCGAGACGCATCTGAGGTCTTGGAACACGGGATAAAGTGAGCCATTTTTAGAATCGATCAACTACTACTAGGATGGGGTCGTGCTTTTTTTGAGTTTTTGGCAATCCTAGTATGAAGTCTAGGCTCACGTCTTGCCAGGGGCAATTAGGTACAGGAAGAGGAGTGTAAGGTCCGATAATCTGCTTTTGTTGCTTGGCCAGTTGGCACGTGCGACATTGGCTAACTATTTTAGAGATATCTCTTTTCAGACTCGGCCAGTAGAATCGGTGTTCAACGGCCTCAATTGTCTTGTTCTGACCGAAATGTCTCGCCAGACCTCCAGCATGTATTTCCCAAGAGAGAAAATCCCTGAGGGACGTACGGGAAATACACAGCTTACAGAATTTGAATAGATAACCGTCTTGAAGGAGAAAACCGTACATCTCACGAACATGGCCGTCTCGTAACATGACATTAATTTTTCCAAAATCGGGACATGAATTATACTCCTCTCTTAACTTCTCGAATCCAACCACTTCTGTGCTCATTGCCACCAAGATCGTGACACGTCGACTCAGCGCCATCAGCGACCTTATTCTCGATGCCTGCTTTGTGTTTGAGAACAAAAGTGTAATCCTGCAGGAACTCCACCCATTTGCTATGTTTCGCATTCAGTCTCTTCTGGAGTTGAGATACCTTAGCGCTTCATGATCTGAATACAATATAAATTCCTGCGGTAACAGATAATGTCTCCAGTAGCGCAAAGCCTGTATAACCGCATAAAATTTCTTGTCATATGTGGAGTAGCGTTGCCTGGCATCATTTAGTTTTTCGCTGAAATAAGCAACCGGGTGGCTTTCCTGACTCAGTACACCACCTATTGCCAGTCTCGATGCGTCACAAGTTACTTCAAAAGCTTTGAAAAGTCAGGGAGACGCATTACGGGAGCTTCCGTCATCATCCTCTTAATTTTAGCGAAAGCCTTGGAGGTAGCAGGAGTCAACTGGAACACCTCGCTCTTTAAACAGTCGGTTATAGGTGCCATAATAGCACTAAAATTCTTTATGAATCGACGGTAGAAAGTGGTTAACCCGTGAAAACTTCTGACTTTCCTAATCGTTCGGGGCTGTGGCCACTCGGTTATTGCCTTCTCCTTTTCAGGGTCAGCGGAAACCCCCTCGGAGGAAGCCATAAATCCTAGGAAGATAACCCTGTCTATACAGAAAGCACACTTTTTTGGATTTGCATAAAACTTCTCAGCCTGGAGTGTGCAGAGGACTTGCCTCGGATGTCTCACATGTTGCTCCTGGGTTTGGCTGTAAATCAGTATGTCATCAAAATAGACCACCACGAATTTACTGATAAACGGTCGAAACAATTAGGTCATACTCTCATGAAGGTGCTAGGAGCATTGGACAGTCCAAAGGGCATAACCAACCATTCATATAACCCGTCTTTAGTTTTGAATGCGGTTTTTCATTCATCCCCTGGTCGGATTCTAATTTGATGGTACCCGCTCTTAAGATCAAATTTGGAGAAAACTGTGGCACCTGACATCAAATCCAGCATATCATCAAGACGGGGAATGGGGAAACGGTACTTGACGGTAATTTTATTGATTGCACGACTATCCACACATACGCCATGTACCATCGTTCTTTGGCGCCAAAAGTGCGGGAACCGCACATGGGCTCAAGCTTTTTTTGATGAACCCCTTGTCGAGTAACTCTTCTACTTGCCGTTCTAATTCCGCATGCTCAGTTAGGTTCATTCTATAGTGGGACATGTTCGGTAAAGTTGCTCATGGGACTAAGTCAATAGCATGTTGAATGTCACGCATAGGCGGCAACTCTCCTGGTAGATCTTGTGGGAGAGTTTCGGAAAACTCCTCCAGAATTGGTTTAATATGCTCAGGAATCTGCTCCTCGATATTCCGGTTAGTCTCTCGAGCCACGAGAGCCTAACAAGTAGAACCATCCTGCAAGCTCTTTTCAATTTGATCGTGGCTAATCAAATTCATTTCCATCTTACCTTTACCCTTATCACCTTTTTTTAGGATTTATAACGTCTACTTTGTCTTTCCTTTTGTCAGCCTCTTTTTCTCGGGTTGGCGGTTTCGGTTGATTTGACATAATTTTCACCTTTTTTCCGTTATGGACGAACGAACACTGGTTGGTACGTCCATATATGGTCACGTCTAAGTCAAATAACCATAGTCGACCCAAAATGATATGACCTACATTCATGGGGAGTATGTCACACCACACATTATCTGTGTATGAGGCAAACTGGATGGGAATTTGACATCTATCCTGAACATCTATGAATGCAGCGTCGATCCATGTAACCTTGTAGGGGTTTGGATGCTTCACCGGTCTCATCCCTAAGGTGGTGATTAACTTTGACGCAACAGCATTGATGCAGCCGCCACTATCCACTATTACCTTGCAGTTCTTATTGTCAATTTTTGTGCAAGTTTGAAATATGGCAGTCCTTCTCCAGTCGTTGAGTGGTTCAGGCTGGGTTAAAGTACATCTAACCACTCCTAATTGGGTGCGAGTTACACTAGGAGGTAGGCTCGTCATTTCCACAGTTCTGATGCACCCATTGAATTCATACTCTTCGACAGAGGCATCTGAGTCATCATCTTATTGGTGCACAACCTCTTCTCCATCATCCTCTCCTTCTATATCTTCAATGGGAACTTCTACAAAGAGAGTTTTAGTTTGACTCGGGCACTGGCTGGCAAGGTGACTATACCCTTGACACCTGTAGCATTGGGCTCTAGGGTTGACTTTTCCTGGCTCACTAACCGTTCTCTTTTCGGATGTGAAGGGCTTTGCACCAAAAGGACCTGCTGGTTTGACGCTAGAGGAACTGGAGGCAGGTTTACTTGGGGTAGGAAGAGTTCGGTTGAAGCTTGGCTGGCTAGTAGCGGTGTTCTAGAGTTATCCCTAAAGTCATTTCGGTTAAAATAGGATCCTCTAGACTCATCTAAGTCGGTGACTAGCTGATATGCCTGTTCTAGAGTCGTGATGCCTCGAGTAATGAGCTCTCGGCGATAATCATCCCTAAGACCGGACCTGAACCTAGATAGGGTCTGTTCGGGAGATTCTAACTCGATAGCTCCACACCGATTCAAATATTCATCAAATTTAGCAATGTAATCAGTGGCTGATTTGTTCCCCTGGGTCCATCGATTCCATTTGTCTAATAATTGTTGACTGAATGATGGTGGAACATACTTCACATAAGCTTCTCTTTCATGCTTTTCCAAGTGTCCACTGGGTCTTCCTTCTGTACCTCATCATCCTCTCTAGGTTTTCCCAATATTGCCCAGCTTGTCCCATTAGTTTCATTATGGCCAATCGAATCTTCCTTGACTCAGACATGTCATGCCAACGAAAATATCGGTCCATAGCCAACTGCCAATCTATATAAACCTGAGAGTCTAAGCGCCCGTCGAAGGAAGGAGCATCGACTTTAACGCTCCTGATATACTGGGCATCAGCGTCAGTTATTTGGTAATGTGGGCCTTGCTCACGCCTGGGAGACCTACTGTCATTTCGAGAACTTTTCTCCTCCTGATTCTTCTCCTATTGGTTTCTAACCTACCAATTTGGGTTGCTAGATCCCTACAATTGACATCAACCTGATCCCTAACTTCTTGTAGTTGTCTGTCCATATTTTCTATCTTGTGTAGGATTGTGTTAAGAGTATCATGATGCTAGGGTCCATTGGTGCCGAAGCTTCTCCTATAGAAAAAATTCTACCACTTCTAGTAGGCATGCAAGATCCTACCTGACCCTAAATGCGAGCTGTCCTAAAATTGATATGTATGTTATGCAGGAGTCAGAGATTAGGGTGATGAAAGATAATACCAATTTAAAGCTACTTAGATTAACACGTGATTAAGAAAATGTAATGTGGAGATAGTGATAAAGACACGAGCTGATACAGTTAACTTCAAGATAAATCAAGTGATCACAAATTCAAATTAGTTAAATTGCACAATTAATATTAAGTCGGGATACCACTCAAGGTCAGAATCACACAACTCACTTATTTAGTGGGCAACAGTCAATGAATTCTACCTTGCGACAGATTGGAAAGGCTAGCTATTTTAATTAAGTGGCAGGAATAACTGACAGAATATTAAAAGTTACCTGGGAGGCGACCGTAACTCAAACCTGAACGAGACTGCTGTAGGCGCGTAGTACTGATCGTCACGAATTCATTGCCTCAAAAACGGCTCGATTTGGACTTAAAACGAGCTCTGAACGGCTTCCAGAAGATCGATGTTGAACCTGGACTGTGCTGACTCAGTCAGCTCAGTTAACTCAGTCGAGTTGACTCAGTGTTCCACTGAGTTGTTATCTTGGCAGCCAGTCGGGTCGGATCTCGAGTAAACCCAATTATCCAAATCCAAACCCAGTCGGGGCGATCGGGTATTGACTAAGACCCGGTTGACCCACCCGAACCCACTTGGGTTTATAAAACGGGTATGGAAGAAATTTTCACCCGACACCCAACTTTTTCGCCTCCTTCGCTCTCACAGCTAGGGCAGAGAGTTTTGAAACCGTGAGATGTCGGCGGCGACGGAAGATGGCGGCGACAAGTTTGGGCAGCTGATGGAGAGCGGTAACAGCGGCGGCGCCGTCGTCTGGTCGAAGGTGAGGGGCTCCAGACTCCGATGTTCTCCGGTGAACTCTGGGGAGGCAGTGGGGAAGTGGGAGGGCTCCGGCAAGATTGGGAGGACTCCGGTCAAGTTCCTGGAGGCGTCGACAATACTCGGCGGGGTTTGCAAACTCCGGCAAGGAGCTGGAGATCTCGACGAAGGTGATTCGTTAATGCTGCAGCGAGAGGTGAGGTCTGTGGAGGTCGGCAGGGTTTTAGGCGCTGGATCTTGATGAAGATCTAGTGCGACGAGGTGGGAGGGGGCAGATCTTCACCAGAATTGGACCGGAGAGGGTGGGCAGCAGTCAGATCTAGAGGTTTCGCCGAAGAGAAGATGATGCAAGTCACGACGGCAACAGTGGACTCCTGCAGTGGGGGTGAATGCAGATCTGGCCTTGGGGATGTTGACGAAGACGATGATGATGAGGATGGAGATCAGGAAGCGGCGAGGTTTTGGGAACGCCGACGACTTCGGATGGAGATGGCGACGCTCCGACTGCGGTGGCGGGGAAGAAGACAGTGAAAGTGGGGTCCAGTGGTGAAGATCTTCGACGATGATGATGGCGGCGTTGATCGCCGATGGTGATGGCGGTGAACGGCGGCGGCTTCCTGGCGTTGCTGTCGGCGGCGGCGGAGGCGTAGATGAACAATGTTGATTTGGATTTAAGGGGGATTTTCGACGGAATTTTCACTATATTTTTTTTTTGAACAGTGAAATCTTTTTCTTTTCTTTTTTTTCTTTTTTTTTCTTTTTTTTTTGAATGGATCTAAATCTGGAGCTGATGTAGATCTAAGGTTTGGAGACTGGAAGAAAAATTTGAAAAGGAAAATTTTGAAGGGAATTGAAAACCAGTGTCTGATACCAAATGATGTAATACCAACCTGGATCGCATTCACCTTCAAATCGTAACCAAAATTTAAAATTGAGAATAAGATAAGATTTTGGGTTTCCACCCTTACGCGGGCTTCTCACCTAGAAACTCAAGAGCAAATAAACTCAAGAATTAAGCCAGATAATTTGAGGAAATTTTAATCATTCAATAATTCAATACAATTGTCTAGGGGGCCTTATATAGGCTTTACAAAAGAGGACTACTGGGAAATAACCGATGTGGTACTAAACGTTCACAAAAGAACACAAATAAAACTAAAACATCTACTACAAATAAAGCTGAAACAAATCCAATCTAAAGCTAAAGAACACCAGTGCGTCGCTTCCTGAAGTATACTCGATCGAATCTACCCCTGAGCGGCATGATGCCCTCATCACTGACGTGTAACAAAATAATTAAAAACTGTGAGTTAAAATAATACATGGAGCAGATGAAAACTAAAACAATACCATACATAACTGATAGACTGACGTGTAACAAAATAATAGAATTATGAATTAATTTTCAGTGTTCTCATAGCAATACATTAGAGAATCTAAAACAGTATCATGAAACTAATAACAGTAACATACAAAAAAAAACCTACAACTTACTGCATAATGTGCCATGAAACTACCTTCCTTTCTATCCTTTGTCATAAAATCCGATCTTTATCTAATATACATAACAATCCAGATCCTACACAAGTCTTGAAGCACATTGGTGTCTCTTTTAACTATACGGAGTCATGGATTTCCTTCACCTCAGGAGCGTCTACCTATTGATTGCTAGTTTTGTTGCTAATTGACTTAATTTGAACTTTGATTGCTAGTTTTTGATGAAATCTTGTGTTGCTTGTCTTTGATGAAGACTTGGACTGTTGTATTTGATGGAAGCTTGTGCAATGATTTGTTGTTAGTTGGATTGGCACAAACTTGTGTAGTTTAATTGTGTTGGCTGGATGTGCACTAAAAACTTGTGCACTGGACTTGTTCCTTGGCTGTTGCAGGTATTGGCAGCAAGTGTGGCTTTGGCAGGGCACGTGGGTACTTGTTGCTGGTTGAAGATGACAGGCTGATTTTTAGACCGGCACATGTGCTTGGCCTGTGCGTGCACAATAGAGACTCAAAGCACAGGTTCTTGGCTTCAATAGTGAGTTGTCGAGGACAAGAGACGATTGTGGTGAGGGTTGGAGGATTGTCGATGAAGAGCTTGGTAAAAATTTTAGAGAGAGAAATTAGACGGGGAGATAAAGAGAGAAATAGAGAGATAGATAAATCAATTACGGCATCCCACTAATAATTGAGTCTAATGGGGCACCGGCCACTAATAAAAAAAAAAGATTGAGAAATTCATATTAAACTCAATTGAGAATAAAAGTTTTCATTGATTATTGATTGAAAAAGTGAATATATGAGGGGTTCTATATATCCTACAAAATGTACTCTCAATCTCTTATAGTTACAATTGAAATAGAAATACTGATCCTAAAAAAATTGAAAATCTAAAAGAAAGAAAAATACATGAGAAGAAAAATTGTAATCCTACTACAACTCTCATTACTATTTCCATTACATGAAAAAAAAAAAAAAAAAAAAATCCTACTATCACTCTGATTTCACTACTACTTTTAGAACCAAATTGCTATAGTATTCTTCGGTCTCCTTCGATACACTTATCAAGCTTTTGATTGGGCTTTAGTGGGGCCTTGTTGATGTTGGCTCAATGATGTCCGCAACAGTTTTTCTTCTGAGCTGCAGTGTGCTGCTTCTGCCACAAATTCTGTTAAATAGCTTATTTCGCTCACTTCTCCTTAGCCTTCCTTGCCTGCATTGCACTGCTACTACCATCAGTTCTTAACCCAGATGTTGCTTTCACAAAATCCTGACATGAAAACTTGCAGGTTACAGTAGCACATAAATGCAATACCGACTTTTTATCATTCTTTTCTCTTCATATTATTGGAAATTATTTGTTGAAAACATTTTTAATTATCTCCTTATATTCTTCCAGTTGATTAGTGTCTGTTTATGGGTTAACTGATTTAAACAATGGTGGATCCTCTTTGGTTCTTTTGACCACCTAATAATAAAAGCCGAGGTGCAGCCCTTCCCTAGTGGGAACTATATAATGAACAATTGGATTGGATGTTATCAGTGGAGGAAATTTAAAAATAATCAAGGATTCAAGAAGGTTTATTAGGAGAAATATTGATAAATATCATGTGGGAAATGATAGCCATTACCCTGAGTGTCGCTGCTACCATGAGATGTATGCAATAGTTTTATTTGAAATCTATATTGTCAACTAAAGCAATTAAATGTATATATGTTTAATCTTGCTATTCATCTTTTCTTGTGGAATCCAGTGCAAGAGGGAGAGCTTCCTTCAAAGGATCAAAGATGAGGAAGGCGAAGGATGCAATGTCTATGGTTTCCTGCATGTCAATAAAAGTGGCTGGAAACTTTCATTTTGCACCAGGAAAAAGCTTACAGCATTTGAACATGCATGTACATGATTTGTTGGCATTCCAAAAGGGCAGTTTTAATGTAAGAAAACGTTATAATAAGAAAACATTAGTTTTATGTCAGAAAGGAACTACATAAACAAGCAAGGATGCTTTTATATTTGCATATATCTGCATCAATTGAAGTGTAGTTTCATCTTTGATGGTGCCAGATAAGCCACAAAATCAGTAACTTATCCTTTGAGGAACACTTCCCTGGTGTCGTCAATCCTCTTGATGGGTAATACCTTCTTACCTTGTTGTCTTTACTAATTTTGAGGAAACTACTACTGTTAGCATGTGTTGTTTACTTCCTTGAGATCATTTAGTAAATGATTGATCTAATTGATCACATATTCACAGTACAGTGGGTGCAACAAACACCATATGGAATGTATCAGTATTTTCTTAAGGTTAGCAGTCCTGTTCTAGTTTGTACCTCTTTTGTCAAGGTTACCATTTGTTGTGCTGTCTCCTTGTCATCTTAATACTACATTCTTTGAGGGCTGTTTTTTCAAGACAGTGTTAAGGATAACTATTACATTTGGGATATTCTGAACTGGATCATTTTTCTTTTAGGTTGTACCTACTGTTTACACTGACATAAAGGGCGTACCATCCAGTCCAATCAGGTATGTGAAGAAAATCTCCTTGTTATCTTAATTGTCTTGTGTGATTCATGGGATGATTTCAATTTGTTTGTGCAGTTCTCTGTGACAGAGCATTTCAGGAGTGATGATATTGTTGGTCGCATTCAATCTATTCCTGGTGTATTTTTCTTTATGACCTTTCTCCAATTAAGGTAAGGATTACGGAAGTAGGATTTTAACTCAGCTTCTGTAGCTGATATGATCTTATTGTGTTTTCTATTTGGTAATTATGGGTCTAACTATTAGTTTCTAGCTCTGGGCTTGTTGGGTGTTACTTTGTTAATATAGCTGCTGTGAGTCATAGAAACATTCATTGAAATTCTCATTTTGGGACATAAAAAGCAGTGAAATGCTATATTTTCTTTTAGATAGTATGTTAGTTAATTAAAGAGTTTTTTTAGTTCTAGAGTCCTAATAGTATTAGGAGTCTTATAGAATTATAGTATTTCCTGTGTTTGAATAGGATTTGATTTAATATAGAGTCTATTAAATAGAGGATTGCTGATGGTTCTATGTAATTGTATTTTATAATTCTTGTGAGAATTAATAAGACGCAGTCTTTTGTAGTTCTAACACTCAGTCAACAACATATCCATGTAAATCCTCCGTGCTAGTTTTTGTTGGTGAATATTTAAATCATCTGAAACCATCACATACCGGGGGTTTACCTTTTCAACCTGAGGCTACTCCTACTTCATTGGATTTGACAAGAAAAATAGTTGTTGGTAAATAGACCCTGAAAAAACATACTTTATTAGAAAGAGATCACCTCAATATATAGAGAATACAAACGAGCATTGAGTTAAGAACAATGTAAATTCAATAACTCAATTAACTTATTATCTAAACTAATACTCTCCTTCAAGCTGGAGCATCTAACATGCTCAGCTTGTTGCATAAGTTAGAAAACACATGAAGTAAGACAACTTAGTAAGAAGATCTGCTAACTGCTTCGAAGAAGGTGTGAACTAAAAAGTAACCACCTTCTTGGTCCAAGCATTTCTAACGAAATGAAAGTCAACCTTAACGTACTTGATTCTTTCATGGAATACATGATTCTGAGTAATGTAGATAGCAGACTGATTATCACAATGCATAGGTACTGGTCCAGACTATCGAAAATCAAACTCTATCAGTAGATTTTTTAACCAAACCATCTCACATGCAGTTTGAGCCACGACTCTATACTCGGCTTTGCACTCAAGCGAGATACATCTTATTTCTTGCTCTCCAAGTCACAAAATTTTCTCCAATAAAGGTACAATGTCTGGTACTAGACTTCTTATCTTCTCGATCACCAGCATAACCTGAATCAAAGTATCCAGAAATACGTATATGTTCACGTTTCCTGTGCATCAAACTTTTCCTGGACAACTCTTGATATAAGCCAAAATCCTTAGTGCAGCTGACCAATGAGCCTCTATGGGCTGATGCATGGCCCTACTCAGTACATCAACAATAAAAGTTATATCTGGCCTAATAACAGTGATAGATCAACTTCTCAATCAATCTCTTATATCTTCCTGGATTATCAAGTGTGTGATTGTCATCAAACCGCAAGTTCACATTAGCTTCCATTGGAGTGTTAGCAGATTTGCACCCCAAAAATCACATTTCTTTAAGAAGATCCAGAACATATTTTCGTTGAGAAAGAAGTACACTATATTTTTTATGTGCAACTTTAATCCCCAGAGAGTATTTTGGCCTCCTCATGTCCTTGGTCACAAAATGACGCTTAAGATACTCTTTTGTCTCCAATATCCCAGTTGAATTGCTGCCAGTCAACAAAATATCAACATATACTGTTAGAACTACGATGCCAGATTTGTGTGCCGAACGAAGACAGAGTGATCTGAGTGACACCGGTGAAAACCAATATCAGAGACAGTGAAGTTGAACTTCTCAAATCACACCCTTGGACTCTGCTTAATGCCATAAATAGCCTTGATGACAGACTTTATGCTCCCCTGAGCAATATAACTGGAGGTTACTCCATCCACACCTCCAACTGAAGATCCCCATACAAGAAGGCATTCTTTACATCTAGCTGAAACAAAGACCAGGACAAATTAACAACAGAGAATAGAATCATGATAGAATTCATCCAGGAAACTGGTGAAAATGTCTCAATATAATCGATGCCATAGGTCTGAGCGTAATATTTCGCCACTGCCTGGCCTTATACCGATCTACTGATCCGTTTGGCGAAACTTTAAAACATAGACCCAACGACATCTTATAACATCTGTGGGTGTCGAAAACAACTCTCAAGTTCATCGAGAAACAAGAGCCTCCATCTTCTCATCATGGGCCTGCCTCTAGACATATGCTAATAAAGCCTTCTCACAAGACGAGTATAAACTCAGAAGACATGGATAGAGCAAACTGGTGAAAATGGGGTTAAGATGATTATAGGAAATGAATTTTGGAATAGGATAATTAGTGCAAGATCATTTATCTTTACGAAAGGCAAGGAGATATCAAGGTTAGATGGAGACGCTGATGGTTGAGAAGGAGGATCGTCTACTGGAGAGGGGTCAGCGGGTGGGTGGTTCAGAGGTAGGAACCTTTTGGCGATGAGTGTAGATGTATCTAAAATTTCGAACTGATTTTGATGCTCTTAGCTCTGAAGTGTCTACCAGCGACACAGACAGAATTAGCAGAAGCAGATGCAAGCAATGACACAGACAGTGAAAGAAGAATAGTTTCAGAGACAATAAAAGTATTATGTGGAGAGAAATATAGAACAAACTCAAAAAATGTGACATCTGCATACACAAAATATTCCTGGTGGAAATGGTTATAATACCTATATCCCTTTTGAGTTTTGAAATACCCAACAAAAACACACTTGATAGATTGAGGACAGTTTATCTAAATTAGGAGACAAGTCTTGAACAAAATAAGCACAACTAAAAACACGTGGAGTCATGGATAAGACTCTTGTTAGGATAAATACAAGAAAAAAATTTTACTATTAAGGACATATGAGGGCATCCTATTAGTTAAATGACAGGCACTTAACACAGCATCAGACCATAAATATTTGAGAATACTCATATGTATTATCATGTATCTAGCGACATCCAGAACATGTTTACTATTTGCGTAACTCTATTTTGTTAGGATGTATGAGAGCAAAATGTCTGATGAATTTTCTCATTTTTGGAACAAAAAGTAGATACATCATTTTTAACATACTTCAAGGCTTTGTCAGTAAGAAATATACGAATGAAAATAGAAACTAGATTTTTATTTCATTAAAAAAAGTTCAATAACATTGGACACTTCTGACTTTTTTTAGTAAGCACAAATAAGTCATGCGAGAGAAGTCATCAACAAAAAATAGAAAATATCTAAAACTTTTGATAAAAGGACACTACTAGAACCCCAGACAGCTGAGTGGACTAACTCAAACGCAGGACTACTGTGATTATTGACTCGACTCTGATAGGTAACACAATGATGCTTACCTAATTCAAAAGACTCATAACCTAAAGACGAAATATAAGACGCAATAGGAGCTACAGACTGAAATTTTTGTACCGACGGATGAGCCAAGCGCCAGTTCTAGAGTAGAACGTGATCAGGTTGATCTGCAACCAAGTCAGCAGGTGTCACTCGGTCATCCAAATAGTACATGCCTCCTTTCTCATGCCCCGAGCCAATCCTCCTCCCAGTCAACAAGTCTTGAAATACAATGAGAAGGGAAAAATATTATTTTGCAATTATTATGTTTGGTAAACTGACTGATAGACAATAAGCTAACGAAAAATTTTGGAAAATACATGACATCAGTAAGGGTTAAGGATGGAATAACTTGAACTATCCTGTTGCCTAATAGAGGTACTGGGTACCATCATCGATTTTTACAGAAGGGTAGGTATTTGAAAATTTTAATGAAACATATTTTTATTTAATACATGTCATGTGAGATAAGGCTCCTGAGTTTAAAATCTAGGGCTTCTGAGGAGAGGCATTATAGGCTTGCATACTTGAAGATGATGCATGAGTTGTTGAATAACTGGTCTGAGAGACCTCGAAATGACGCAGTTTATCATATTCTGCCTGAGACAGAACAACCGTGGAAGATCTAGAAAAACCCAAATGAGTAGCTGAAGTAGCAGGAGCATGAGTAGTATCACCAGATGTAGAGTGTCGATATCAACTAGCTCTGCCCATTCAGGGCGATCAAACTTCTCGCAGCACTTCTCTGAGATGTGGTTGTTCCTCCCACAATGCTTACATTACCGGGAGGCTTTTATCAATAACACCTCGTCTGCCACCATAAAAATCACATCTACCTCCAAAGAACTCATGTCCTCGTCCTCCTCCAAAATCGCGATCGCGACCACGACCTCTGCCACACCCAGAAATCATGACAGGATACTCAATGGATGGTGCAGAGGAAACATTAGCTTTAATATCAGCTTAGTTGATACCTGCATAACTCTAAAGAAGGTGGCGATCAATGTGGGTATACCATCTCCTCTCAGTATCTGACCCGCATCTGAGATCGTAGTGTAGGACTCAAGCGAAACTTCAACTCTGCGGGATCCTAACGATATCCCCTCAGTGTCACTGCATCAATAACAGTAGGCTGATGTATTTCTAACTCATCAATCAGACTCAAGTTTTTCATAGAATTCAGGAACAAATATGTTTCCCTGTTTGAGCTCAAACAGGCGCTTATAGATCTCAAACACTCTCGAAAGATTTTTCTCGTTATCATATATCACCTTCATCGTATCCCGCATCTCTTAGCAGTAGTCAAGAATTTGACAATACCACTAATTTTTTCCTCCAGACTGTTGATGAGCCAGGTAATCACAGAATAATTTTCAGTAAGTCAGGTTACATAAGTGGGATCTGTATCAACAGGTGAAGCCTAAAGAAGGTGAGCCAATTTATTCTGAGCACCAATAAATATGCGGAACACATGTGCCCACAACAAGCAGTTAGATACTGTGGGTAATTTCCTAAAGAATTAATTCACGTATCAAAATAATAAAGTGGGTGTAATCAGATCACAGAAAAGCCAGCATAAATATAGAAAATTACGTGAAAACCTAAATGGGAGAGAACCACGGGGAGAGAGGGAGAGAGATTCCACTATAATAATGGCGATTACAATGGTATTTTCTGGTCTGCTAGAGTTTCTGGGCTCAATCGATCCTCCTTAATGTGGAAGATGATATATTATATATAGGTTGTGTCTGTTTGGATAAGGCTACAGAGTTCAGTTTTGTTTAAATATTTAACCCCTTATGTCAAAGGCGATTTAGAGCCAAACACCTAGCTTCGAATTGATTGGTTGAGAGTCCATCTTTTTCTGATTCTCTGCATCCAACTGTTAATATGGTTGATCTGTTTTCGAGATATAACTGTCGAGTTCAAATTGAGATTTAGTTTATAGATAGAGATTCTCACAACTGATTCTATCTCCTCCTAACTATATGAATCGCTCAGGGTTTGAATCTACTGGGCACTCTCAGTCAGAGGTGCTGGAAGTGGTTACGTGTCGCTCGCCTGTTTTTTCCTGAATGGACACATGGCTTGATCTCGAGGAGGTCGAAAACTGGCAACCACAGACGTTCCCTCTGCTTTATTCTCTTTGAAGGAGATCAGGAACTCTCCCTCGTGGGCTTATAAATTCTTGGGGACTCTAATAGAGAGGATCGGATAGAGAAGGGAACTCTGAACCGGACTTGGGTCAGTTTACTGTCGCTTCAGTTTTTGTCTCTTAGTGACGCGCGTCTATAGGCTGGCAGAACCTTAAGTGCCCGTCCCATCAGCTGCAACATTAATTAACCGTTGCTTTTGAAAGCGCACGATATCCGAGGAAGGTGTGTTGTATCTGGCACAATGTTCTAACTTCTAAGTCCCATATCTTGCGCCATGTATAGGGTCTTTAATCAAGTGGCGCTTCATTTACTTTTGGGATTTGAAATTTTGAGTGATTGACATTTGGGCTGCCTCTCTATAAATAGGGTGAAACTCTTCACGGGAGATCAGAGCTGGTTCTTAAAAGTTCTATATTACTAAAATCTTGCATTGTTCTGCAGGCGGTGATGTCTCATTTCTTCATTCGGTGGAGGAAGGAGAGGGTGAGGATGACAATGATTGTTGTGATTCTGATGTTCAGGAGTCTGTCTGTCAAGGAGTTTCAGTTCTCGTGATGGGCTCGTCAAGTAGCTTCGGCTCTCGTGGCGGGCCCTGGTGCCAGGAAAGACATGAAATGTTCTAGCTTCTGTTTGGTCTGAACTTTTGTTAGAACCGATCAGGTAGAGGTTAGGACTTGAGCCATTTTCTTTCCTTGCAGTGAACATAGAGCAGGGAGCATAAGGGTGCTCGTTGACGGTTCTGATATTCGGGATCGTCTGCGCTCTTATGGGATGTCCGTGTTTTGGCTGCCCCTGCTTCTGAGTTCATCTTTGGAGTGACGGTCTTGGCATCGGTATTCTCTTTCCCTTGTAGGCTTCAGTCTGTAGTTCGAGGCACTCCTTTGCTGGTGGCTTCCTGGGGGGGGTCTCGCCTACTCGGTGCCCTTGCCTTTCTGGCCCGGTGGATTGTTTGTTTAGGAGCCATCTCCTAGACGCTGTTGGGGGCGCATCTGAGGGCGTATCTAATTTTTCTCTCAGAAAAGACGCACATGTAACAAATTTGTGTTATTCATGTTAGTTGTAACCAAGCTTGTAAGTGGATGAATGTAATCGAAAAAATTCTATAATAAAGCGGGAAATTTTTTAATGAAAGTGTTGTCTGGATCTTGCCTTGTTTGTGATTATAATTTGACTTGTTTTTACGTCTGCTCAGGGAATTGTATTGGCTTCAAGTGTTTGGAACAATTTGAACTATAGTTTTGAATGAGGTTCGTTTACCCGAGACTTGCAAATGTTACCTGGGTGGTGAAACTCCCGCTTTGAAGTTGTGTAGCCATGCTAGTCATCGGGGTATGACCCGAGGTAGACTGTAGCTTGCTCGTGCGACCGTCGGGTCAGGTCCCATTGTTGGCTGGCTTCGAGCATCCGACGAGGGTGAGCCTCCATCTTTCAGGAGGCTCCCTGAGGCAAGCCGTCAGGGTGGAGACCCGTATAGGCTGTGGACCTACTCGGGCGACCATCAGGGTATCCATTATAGGCTGGCTACGAGCCTCCCACGAGGGCGAACCTCCATCTTTTAGGAGGCTCCCCGAGGGATGCCGTTAGGGTCAAGACCCATATAGGTTGTGGGCCTGCTCGAGCGGCCATCAGGGTATATCCCATTAAAGGTTGGCTCTGAGTATACGACATGGGTGAGCCTCCATCTTTCAGGAGGCTCCACGAGGGACGATGTCAGGGCGAAAACCCATATAGGCTGTGGGCCAGCTCGAGCAGCCATCAGGGTATATCTCATTATAGGTTAGCTCTGAGCATCTGACGTGGGCGAGCCTCCATCTTTCAGGAAGCTCTTTGAGGGGCCGTCAGGGCGAAGACCTATATAGGTTGTGGGCCTGCTCGGACTGCCATCAGGGTATATCTCAATATAGGCTGGCTCCGAGCATCCGACGTAGGGCTAGTCTTCATCTTTCAGGAGGTTTCCCGAGGGGCGTCGTCAAGGTGAAGACCCATATAGGTTGTAGGCCTGCTCGGGCGGCCATCAGGATATATCATTATAGGCTGGCTCCGAGCATCAGACGTAGGCGAGCCTCCATCTTTCTGGAGGCTCCTCAAAAGGCGTTGTGGGGTTGATGACCCATATAAGCTGTGGGCCTGCTCGGGTTGCCATCAGGGTATATCCTATAATAGGTTGGCTCTTCCGGGGAGCTCTCTGGGGAGGATGAAAGCTTTGATCCCAAGGGTGATGCATTGGTGGAGATAGATCTAGACGATAAGCCTGGATCATTGTCAGACTCCCTGAATGCCTGGAGGGAGGTCGTCGCGGGTTCATTCTGGGGGATTCCTGGGCTTTCACGCCGTGTAGAGCTCAAGCTGCTCGATGTCTTTACCTCTCAGCTGGATGTGAGCTCGTCTCTCACAGTGTGACGGTGAGAGATCTCCAAAGGAGGGTGGATGGAGTGCTTTAGAAAGGGCGCGAGCTGCTCGAGGCGAGTGCTGAGCTGAAAGGGGAGAAGTTAGACTTTGAGGTGAGGCTTCTGAGCAGGTTTGAGGAGCTACAAAGGGCGTGGGAGGAGGTGTCTGAACTACAGGGAAGATTGTTTCAGCCCAATCAGAGATCTCCTCGGGAGCAGATCGATGAGGAGCGTGCGGAGAAGTTATCGCTCAAGCGCGAAGTCCATTTGCTAAAAAATAACATGAAAATCGGGATAAATATATGGAGAAATTGAGAGCTGAGAATTCTCATCAGTCGGATCGTTATGACGAGCTTCGGAAGGCTCATGATGCGCTGCTTGGAGAGACACATAAACTACGTTCTCGGATCATATTTTTTAGCTCGGGCGGTCTAGCAGAGGGCTCCAGAGGATGGCCAGGGAGTAGAACTGCGATACCGAGGGCCTGGCTCCCGACCCAGGGGCTCGGGTAACCAGTCGGGGAGGCAAACCGATCAGATTGGGAGCTCTGACGACTACAACGGGAGACCTCATAGATGGTCGGAGGGCCGAGGGGGTGGTCCCAGGCGGAGCTAGATAGCTTGCCCCCTTTTTTGTAAGAACTAATGGAGTAAGGAGATTGTCCTTCATTGTCTTTGAGTTATTAAATCGTCGCACTTGGCGCTCTTGTGTGATGCCTTTAAATCTTCTGTTTACTTTGTTGTCGCATTTGCTCGGGATGCTGATTTGATTCTGAAACATTTGAAGTAGTTCAACATGTAGTTTCTGAGTGAAGAACCTTCTCGAACAGGGGTGGCTTCATGTTTTGAAATTATATTGTTGTAACATCTGTCTTTTGGGGGTCGCTTGAAGAGTCGCCATCATGGTGAAAATCTGTCTAGGGCTCCCTGAGAGAGCCATGTGGGTTGTTTTTTCTTGTAGCCGTCAAGATAGGACCCATATAGGCTGTTGACTCATTCGAGTGACCGTCAAGGTGAAAACCTGTCTAGACTGACTCCGAGTAGGCATAGTAGGCGAGTCCCTATCTTTCAGGGGGCTCCCTGAGGGATAACCGTGTAGGCTGTTTTTTTTCTTGTAGCCGTCACGATAGGACCCATATAGGTTGTTGACTCACTAGAATGGCTGTCAAGGTGAAAACATATCTAAGTTGACTCCAAGCAGTTAGCCGGTTGGGTTGTTTTTCTCTTGTAACTGTCAAGGTAGACCCGTATAGGCTTTTGACTCGCTCGAGTGGCCGTCAAGATGAAAACATGTCTAGGCTGACTCCGAGCAGTCATAGTAGGTGAGTCCCCGTCTTTCAGGGGGCTCTCCAGCCGCGTGGGCTGTTTTTCCCTTATAGTCGTCAAGGTAGGATTCATATAGGCTTTTGACTCACTCGAGTTGCCGTCAAGGTGAGAACCTGTCTAGATTGACTTCGAGCTGTTATAGTGGGTGAGTCCCCGTCTTTCAGAGGCTCCCGAGGATAGCCGTGTGGGATGTTTTTTCCTTGTAGCCGTCAGGGTAGGACCCGTATAGGCTTTTGACTCACTCGAGTGGCCGTCAATGTGAAAAGCTGTCTATGCTGACTTAGAGCAATCATAATGGGTAAGTCTCCGTCTTTTAGGGGGCTCCCTGAGGGACAGCCGCGTGAGCTGTTTTTCCTTATAGCTGTCAGGGTAGGACCCGTATAGGTTGTTGACTGAGTTTGTCGTATCAGGAGAAGACAATAAACATCAAAGTAAAAGAATCTGCATAATTTCATTGGATATTACATGGTTTAACACATAGTATCGTTTAGGTGAGAAGAGCTCTGCTGCTTGCCGGGGTTTTCTTGTCCCGAATGGTATCGAGGAGCAAGCGCTTTAGTCAACGATCTCGGTCGGGGCCTCTTCGACTTCACAATTTTCCTCCAAGTCGAACTCATCCAGATATCTTGTTAAACTAGGTCCTCGAGGTGTCTTTTGAGGGCCCAGCAATGCTGGGTGGCGTGTCCCCGACTGCCGTGAAAAGAACAGTTCCCTGCTTCTAGGGAATCTATGTCGTACTTGGCAATCTTAGGGAATTTTACCCATGGATGATGATGTGAAGAATCTGGTCGATCGACAGTTTCAAGGGGGTGAAGGCTGAGGCGTCCTCGTTCTTCGCCATTGTCGGGGAAGCGTTCTCCTTGTGAGCTGGGGCGTGATGTAGCCGTGTATGTTTCCTCAGGCTATTGGCTTGGAGGCCCTTGGGGTCCCCATGCGGAGCGGCTACTTTGGATCACGTCTTGTTTAACTTGAGACGTGGTCGATCGGAGCTGTTGGATGTTGGTTGACCTCTGGTAGTTTCCACCTGAATCTCCCTGGCATCCAACTCGATAACTCGTTGTGTCTCTCGAAGAACCTTTATTTGCGTGAGCAACTAATGGTTGACTTGCAGTACCGCTTTTCGCTCGCGTTTTGCGGTATCGCGATGGATGACCACTAACTTCCGCGCGCGGTCAGCCTTTACCTTGTTTTCGTCCAACCGTCGTTGCATGTTTTTATCACCATCTGGACAAGTTGCCCGCGAGAAAGAACTGATGAATCGAAGTTGTTAGAAGCGTTGACGTCATGTCGGGTGGCGTTCTTGGGTGCCATGGTTTTGAGGAAAGGCATTGGAGGAGGAGAGATCCGAGTAAGAATTCAGAATAAATCTCAATAAAAGCACCAAATGTTGTGGGTAATTTTCTAAAGAATTAATTCACCCACTGAAATAATGGAGTGGGTGTAATCAGATCACAGAAAAGCACAGAGGATTGTGTGAAAACCCAAATAGGAGAAAACCACGGAGAGAGGGAGAGAGATTCCACTATAATAATGGCGATTACAATGATGTTCTCTGATCTGCTACAGTTTCTGGGCTCAATCGATCCTCTTTAATGTGAAGGATGATCTATTATTTATACAGATTGTGTCTGTTTGGATAATGTTACAGAGTTCAGTTTTATTTAAATACTTAACCTCTTATCTCGGAGGCAGTTTAGAGTCAAACACGTGGCTTCAAATTGCTTGGGTAAGAGTTCATCTTTATCTGATTTTCTACATCTAACTGTTAATATGATTTATCTGTTCGCGAGCTATAACTGTCAAGTTCAAATAGAGATTTAGCTTATAAATAGAGATTCTCACAACTGATTCTATCTCCTCCTTCTAACTATATGAACCACTCGGGGTTTGAATCGATGGGCACTCTGGGTCAGAGGTCCTGGAAGTGGCCACGTGTCGCTCGCTTATTTGGTGCTGAATGGATACGTGGCGTGATCTCGAGGAGGTCAAAAACTGGCCTCTACAATATATTACCTGATGTGGCACAGTTGAAGCAGCGACAAGATTCTCTCAGGGCTCCTGCGAGGGTTCTGGTGCCCTCGCAGGGCTTCGTAGATCAGAATCAGAACCAAGGAGTGGTAGATAGGGGTGCCATCGGATCGGATACGGATCGGATATTACATTTACCATATTCATATCCGCACCCAACCTTCGGATACGGATACGGATACGGATATTGGCGGAAGTGGAAAAATGATATCCGTATCCGCCAAATCGGATATCAGATATAAATCGGATATTAGCGGATCGGATGCGGATACTAATCGGATATGTAAAAAATAGATATGGTTAAAGATAAATTAAACAGAAATACTTATATTATTTTTTATCTCATCTACTACAATATTAAATATGATACATACTATGATATTATTGTGTACATATCAATACATTCATCATATTCATTGTCATTCAACTTCTATAACAATAAATTACACGTCCTCCGGTGCTAAATGATGATTCGGATGCCATGGTTGATATTGAAATACTCAAAATATCTTGTGATACTCTTGCAAGAATTGAATACTTTCCACTATTAATTTTTCACCAACTCAAAATATCAAAATATAATGCCTTATTCCATTGAAGAATAGTCTCCTCCATACCGATATCATTATGAAGCACGCAACATTCGGATATCGGATCGGATACGAATAAGATATTGTGTTTACCATATTCGTATCCGCACCTACCTTTCGGATATGGATACAAATACGAATATTGACGGATGTGAAAAAATGATATCCGTATCCGAAATAGAGGCGGATTCGGATGCGGATATCCGCGGATAATCCGTATCCGGTGGCACCCCTAGTGGTAGATCAGAATGTTAGATCAGAATCAGAAAATAATCAGAATCATAATTAGAACCAGAACCAGAGCCATCAGAACCAGAGCCAGAACAGAACCAGAATCAGATCAGAATTGTTATAGGTGTTGGCTGCACCGCAGAAAGCCTATCTGTGAGCAAAGTACAGTCCCTGGGAGCAGGTAATTGCTACGGAGATCCAGAGGGTAGTTGATGGTGCAGAAGTTGTCAGCGAGGGCTCGAGTTGATATCGAGTATAGAGAAATAGAAACCCTTAAAAGAATTGATAGATAATAAAGGAGAGAGAATACATATATATAATATAAATGATTGGTATGGGTCTATTGGGCTAGTAGAAGCCCAATAGCACAGTAATTAATAACCCAATAACTACTCTAACGCTCTCCCTCAAGCTGGAGCATAAATGTTAGCCATGTCCAGCTTACTGCATAAAACAGAAAACACCTTTGGAGAAGCTGCTTTGGTAAGTAGATCTGCCAACTGTTTTGAAGATAGAGTAAACGGAAGAGAAACCTTTATGTACTTAGTCCTTTCATGAAACTTCTGATTCTGTGTGATATATATAACAGACTGATTGTCACAAAATATAGGCATAACTCTGAGATGACGAAAACCAAACTCCAATAATAGATTCTTCAGCCACATCATTTCACAAGTAGTATTTACCATGCTCTATACTCAGCCTCTGCACTGAATCTAAAAACGTCTTGTTTCTTGCTCCTCCATGTCACCAAATTTTCTCCAACGCATGTGCAATAGCCTGTAGTGAACTTCCTATCTCCCTTGTCATCAGCATATCTTGAGTCAGAATAGTCAAAAATACGAACATGTCTATGTTTCTTGTACAACAAACATTTTTCGGAAAGTTTTTGATATAAGAAAGAATCCTCAGAGCAGCTGTCTAGTGAACCTTTCTAGGCTGATGCATAAACCTACTCAGTACTCCAACTGCAAAGTTATATCAGGCCTAGTAACTGTCAAGTAGATCAGCTTCTCAATTAATTTCTTATACTATCTAGGATCATCAAGTAGACGGCTATTATCACACCATAAATCCAAAGTTGCTTCTATTAAAGTGCTAGCAGGTTTACACCCTAACATGCCGGTTTTCTCAAGGAGATTATGTGTATACTTCCTCTGAGATAGAAATAAACCATGCTTTTGATAAGCAACTTCAATCCCAAGGAAAAATCTTGGCTTTCCAATATCCTTTGTCACAAAATATCATTTGAGATACTTTTTTGTTTCTGCTAAGACCAGAGAGTCACTCCCAGTTAGCAAAATGTCATCAACATACACCGCCAGTATCACTGAGCCAGACTTAGTACGATGAACAAACACCGAGTGATCTGAATGACAACGAGCAAATCCAATACCAGATATAATCATGTTGAACTTCTCAAATCATGCCCTTGGACTCTGTTTGAGTCCATAAATCGCCTTTCTGAGTCTACAGACAGTATTATCTCCTTGAGCAATATACCTTGGAGGTTGCTCCATATAAACTTGCTCCTTCAAGTCCCTATAGAGGAAGGCATTCTTGACATCTAGTTGAAATAAGGGTCACTCCATATTAACAGCAACAGAAAATAAAATTCAAATGGAGTTCAGTCAAGCAGCTGTTGAAAAAGTCTCAAAGTAGTCCACGCTATAGGTCTGAGTATATCTTTTGGCATAAGCCTGGTTTTATACCTATCCACTAAACCATTAGAGCGATACTTCAAGGTATAGACTCATCGACAACCCACATTAACATCTTTAGGTGCAGAGACCAACTCCTAAGTTTCTTGAGAAATAAGAGCATCTATCTCATCTATAACCTGCTTTCAGGCAGGTACCAATATAGATCTACGACCTGTGTATAGATATAGAGGACAAAGACAGGGCAAACTGGCCAACATAGGGAGTAAGACGATCATATGAAACAAAATGGGAGATAGGATGATCAGTACAAGACCGTTTAGTTTTACAGAGGGCAATAGGAACATCAAGATTAGAGAAAGTGCTGACGGCTGAGGAGGTGGACCTTTCACTAGAGAGAAGGCGGCCAGAACCAGTTTAGAGGCGGGAACTTTTTTGCCGATGAGTATAGACATGCCTGAGATCTTTTCCCTGAGGGGGCTTTGATGCAAGTGGTGTTGTAGTGTCTTTTAATGACACTGGCGAAGAGATCATGGACAACAGCAGGTGCAAGCAAGGAACAGACGGTGAAAAAGAAATAAACTCCGACGATGCAGTAACTGGACCTTGTGGAAAAAGTAGGAAACTAATTGAAAAAATGTGACATCAGCTGACACAAAATACTTTCTGGTTGATGAACTATCTCACCGGTATCCTTTTTGAATTTGAGGATATCCAACAAAAACACATTTTGTAGGTCTAGGAGATTATTTATTCAGACTGGAGGAAAATCCTGAACAAAACATGTACAAACCAAAAACACGAGAAGGAACTGAGAAGATACTTTTGTCAGGATATAGACGTGAAAAATAGATTTTACCATGAAGAACTGAGGAGGGCATCCTATCAATCAAATGACAGATGCTTAATACTGCATCAGCCCACAAATACTTCAGAACATGCATATGAATCGTTATGGTTCGAACAACATTGAGGATGTGTCTGTGTTTGCATTCAGCAACAGCATTCTATTAGGACGTATGAGAGCAGGAGGTTTGATGAATAATCTCATTCTTAGAACAAAAAGAGACGTCATTTTTCATATATTCTAGGGCATTGTCAGTAAGAAACACACAGATAGAGGTAGAAAATTTAGTTTTTATTTCATTGTAGAAAAGTTCGATGACCCCAGAAACTTCAGACCTCTCTTTTAGCAAATATAGCCAAGTCATACGAAAGAAATCATCAACAAAGATGAGAAAATATCGAAAATCTTTAGATGAAGGCACATGACTAGGACCTCAGACATCAGAATGAACTAACTCAAATGCAGAATTACTACGGTTATTGACTCGACTCAAAAAGAGATTTGATGATGCTTGCCCATCTCACAAGACGCACAACCAAGTATAGAGAAAGAAGACTCAAAAGAAATTACTGACCGATGTTTCTGCAATGAGGGATGACCCAAACGCTAATGTCAGAGTATAATAGGACCAGGCTGACCTGCAACTAAGTCAGTAGGGGACACTCTGTCATTCAAATAGTACATGCCTCCTCTCTCACGACCTGAATCAATCCTCCTCCCAGTTGTCAGGTCCTGAAAGACACAGTAAGAAGGAAAAAAGTTATAATGTATTATGTTGTTTGGTAAACTTGCTGATGGATAACAAGCTTACAGGAAATTTTAGAACATATAACACATTTTTAAGATTCAATGATGGAGTAGTTTGAACTATCCCATCACTAAGGATAGGAGATTGTGTACCATTAGTAATGTTAACAGAAAAAAATTGAGTGAAAAGATATAAAGAGGTGAATTTATCCTTAATACCTGTCATGTGACATAAGGCTCCTGAATCTAATATCTAACGTCTATGAGGAGAGGTAATATAAGCATTCATATTTAAAGAGGATGAATGAGTTGATGAATGACCTGTCTGATAGAACTTGAGCTGATGTAACCTGTCATACTCATCCTGTGATATCTGAACAGTAGGAGTACGAGAAGATACAGAGGCAGTATCTGAGAGAACATGAGCAGTATCATCAGAGAGCCAATATGGAGGAACAAGAGAGGATGAAGTACTTGAGACAACCGATATCATAGCCAGTTATAGAATCATCAGAAAAATAGCCAGTAGTTACAGTAAACAGCCAGTAATGAACAGAAATAAGTAACTTAGTTACCAGATAGTAGCATAGACAACCTTAAATAGCCAGATCAGAAGTAAAAATCTAATTTTTGAGCAATAAACAGAGCAGATCTCAGTAGAGAAGTCTCATAGAACATCAAAGAAGCCAAATCAGATGTAAAAAATTTGACTTTTGAGTAGTAAACAGATCAGATCTCACTAGATAGGGCTTGTAGAGCATAAAAAAATCATATCAGGTTTAAAAATCTAATTTTTAAGGAGTTGCGGTATTTGAGAAGATGGAGGGCTTGCGGCAATAGATGGGGAGGTGGCGGCACCTCTTGGAGCCCTTGGAGGGCTTACGGCATCTCTTGGAGATTGTGAACAGTACCGACATGTTACTGTTCACGTGAACAATAACCTTTTTTTTGTAAATTTGAATTGAAATTAGATTGAAGAGAAAGAAAAAAAAAAGAAGATGATGACGATGAAGGTTGGAAAGGGTGATGTTGGAGGAAGGAGAAATTTTAAGGAAGGTGGATTTTGTGATGATATATTTTAGAATTAGGTTTTTTTTTGCTTTGATGCCATGTAGAGAAATAGAAACCCTCAAAAGAATTGATAGATAATAAAGGAGAGATAATATATATATATATATATATATATATATATATATATATATATATATATATATATATATAATACAAATGATGAGCATGAGTCTTTTGGGTAGAAGCCCTATAGCACAATAACCAATAGCCCAATAATTATTCTAACATCGATGATGCTTGCAGCTTCAGGGAAACATGCAGAAGTTGTCGACGAGGCCTATGCTGATGGTGAGGGTGCGATTGTGAAGGGAAAATTGGTGAGGGGAGAAAAAGAAAGAAAATTTGATTGAAGATGAAAGAAAAGGAGACGAGGGAGACGACGACTAGGGTTTAACAAGCTTTGATACCATGTCAGTAAATAAACCCTGAAAAAGCATACTTTATTAGAGAGATCACCTCAATATATAAAGACTATAAACGGGTATTGAGTTAAGAGCAATGTAAACTCAATAACCCAATTAACTTATTATCTAAACTAACAAAAGCCATCACAGACTAGGGTTTCATAATTCAGTCTTTTTTGGGCTAAAAGTGTTGAAATCCAAGCATACAACGTCTTTGGTTCAATAGTTTCAAGGAGAGGAAGAGATAGAGAATGACTCCCTGAAACCTCTCATTTACTTTATTGTCATCAGCACATCGTCAAACACACGTGCAGACTTGTGTCTCTTCCATCTCTTGCCATCACCGCCCTAGGCTAGGGTTTGAATAGGGAGATGTGTTAAAACCCGCTCAAAGTAACTAATTCTCTTGATGACGAACAAGAGACAACGGACAATCACAGACGAGAAGATTTGTGTGGCTCGGCAATTTGCCTACGTGGAGGGGAGTGTCTATTATAACTTAAAGAAGAGGCTTACGAAAGTATCTTCTCCAGGGGCGGAACCAGAAAATTTTTTTAGGGTGGGCTGCAATTTTTTATAACATATACTTATGAATTATATGAATTTATCAAAAGAATAAAACAGTATTCTCTACTAAATCAGGAGTAGAACTAGGAATAAATTTGTTAAAAAAACCAATATAGAAAGAGATCTAACACAATATATAAAAAGAACAAAAATAAAAATTAAGTTTAGGCCTATATATAAAAAAATGGGCCGGGCTGTAGCCCGGCCCAGCCCACTAATGGGTCCGCCCATGATCTTCTCTCTCTCTCTCTCTTAAGAGTACAAATTGGGGGATTGGCTTTCGTTTTGGATTTCAAATGAATTCAATACTCTCTCGAAGGGTGTATAAATAGACTTCTCACCTCCTAGTCTATAGAATGCAACTCCTGTTCACCTTGAGAATTAATCTTGACCATCGATTGCTTTAAAAAGCCTTTAATCTAACCGTCTCTGCGTGATGAACCGACCTTTTAATCAAGGTGCTGTTTGATTAGGGGTGAAAGTGAGGAAATGAGAAAGTAGTAATAATTTTCTTTGGAACTTGAGAATTACTTAGTAAGTTTTCCGGTGTTTGAATGTTGTTGGGAAATGTGATTTGAAAAATGTTATGTCTTTTTTAATTTTGGATGACAATGTGAAAGTGGAAGTGAAAAAGTTGACTACAAAGTTGACCGCAAAATAATATTAAAATAAAAATTAATTAAGAAAAATAAAAATTGGACTGTAATTAGAATGCAAGTGAGATTTACATGATCACAAAATTAACTATTTTGTGTTACAACTTATTACAAATTAGATTTATATGACCACAAAATTAACTGTAGTACCCTGAAAGTGAGAAAATAGTTGTGTAAAAGAGAAAAGAGAAGAGTAAAAGGGGTTTTCTCATTTTTCTTTTCCGGTGTTTGGATAGATAGGGAAGTGAGAAATGACACTTCCCCATTTCCTTACTTCCGCCCACTTCCTTGAATCCAAACAGCCCCCAAATTGCAACTTGCTTGTATTTTGAAACCGAAGCTAGAAGGACAACACTTGACATAAACCAATTATTGGACTTGTAGGAAACCAGTTTGTTCTCGGGTCTGAACATGGTAGTCATGAACCCAATCAGAATTTGGGTGGCCTTTTGCTCCATGTTTGACTTTGTCAAACTCCCTCTCATTGGTTAAATACATCTTGTTGCTAAGGCTCCAATCCAGCATGCATATAAGCATGTGAACCAAATATAATTATCTTCATGACCATGAAACCATCTGCATCCTTCTCTTGCACTACATGCAAGCATATCCAAATTTGTCATGCACCAATAGCTCATAGCCACATGTTATCTTTAACTTTTAATCTCTCTTCTCTTCTTAATCCTTTTGAATGAAAGCCATATTTCTAACAAGATTAAGTTTATGAGCTTACCAAAATGTGTTATAAATGCAGCATGTACATTTAGCTTTAGTTTATGTTCTCCTCCATCTATGTTACCTGCCTATCTGGTGTCATCACATTCTTGGCAACTGCATATGTTATCCTTAAATCTTTTATTTCCTTTAAAGAATCATTTATACTAAATTCAGAAAGAATAGCTCGTCTACTTTTATGTTTATGGTAAGTTTCTGAAGATATAGAAAATATGGATGAAGGTAATACGATAAGATATAGAGTCTAAAGGTCTTAGTGAAGGCATATTGCTCGATAGGAATGAGTGAAGAAAGCTGATCCATGTGCCCGATCCGGCGTAATTCTCTTTTGGTTCATGCAGCCTACCCCAAATACTTGGGACATATGGCTTAGTTAGTTGTTGTTGGTAAGTTTCTGAAGACCGTTAGCAGGTCCGACCCGCACCGGACCCATGGCCAGCCCAAGCCCCATAGGGCCGACGGCGCGCACAAGAATTTCCTGCGAGCATCTCCGAGCCAGCCGCCGCCACCCCCCCCCCCCCCCCCCCCCCCCCCCCCCCCCCCCCCCCCCCCCCCCCCCCCCCCCCCCCCGCCCCCCCCCCCCCCCCCCCCCCCCCCCCCACACACACACACACACAACCAAACGCCCACTCCCACCCCCAATTAGGTTTCCTAATTGGGAATGGGCTCCTATTAGAGATTGGAGTGGATTCGAGGGGTGAGATTTAACCGATTTAAGATTAAGTGATCTATCAGTTTAGGTGCGCCCACACTTCATTCCTATTAGATTTAGGGTTTATTGATCTCTCCCCTCTCTATTTAATCCCTCTTCATAAAGAAGAGTTGTCATTATTATTAGTACTGTTGTTCTTCCATGAGAAAATAGAGTTATGTGAGAAAAAGAAAGAGAGGTCATTGCTACATCTACATCGTATGTCTATAGGAGATAACCTTCTTCTCCATCGTTTCATCATACTCCTTTGAGACACTTCACCGACAAGGGGGCGAGTGGGAA
This sequence comes from Agave tequilana, assembly GCA_038442645.1. Lineage (NCBI taxonomy): Eukaryota > Viridiplantae > Streptophyta > Magnoliopsida > Asparagales > Asparagaceae > Agave > Agave tequilana. The sequence goes on from JAVJIF010017296.1 coordinate 43,286, forward strand.
GGAAAAGGTGGCACAACTTTGATCGACAATAGTAGCTGCGTCACTAGAGCGCAAGGATCCCTGCGGACTATAAGATCTATTATTTTTGTTGTGTTTTTAAATTACTTTGATATGATAATATGCTTGTATGATAATATACCAGATCTAGCGTTTCAATAACCTATACTTGCATGTTGACTTCATTGGATATCAAAGTTGCTAATAGATTGGCCACTGAGATGTGGCTCAGTGGTAAAAATGTTGGGTTGGGAAATAGGAGGTCCTGGGTTAACCGGGCTACAGCTTTTGTCCAAAAAAACAAAATTTTGCTAATAGATCATGTCCATATACTCTTATATCAAATGTATAATAGGCATAGATATAGATTGACTTTTCCCAACAGTTTTGAATATCACTCGTCTCTCACCAGGTTGATGAGCATGAATAGTTCCAAGTGAGGGAAGCATGGAGTTTTGGGTATCTTCATCTTTTAGTTGGGAACTGTGTCTCTAGGCGTCTTCATTCTCGACATGGGATTGAACTTCCAACTTACATAACCTTTATCGTCAGTTCTCCAATGTTGAAGATGTACTTTTAAGAAAAATAATTTAGTTATTTAGTGATAGTTCTGCTATTTATTATTTTTTATGCCTTTTTTCCCACTATAAATGTCAAATAAATGTGGATTCTATGGTGTTCGTAACTGATAGTCCATCTTTTGAGTTGTGTCAAATGGTGTGCACTATTTTGACTTTGTACATAAAATATGAATGCAGGTGACATTCACAGAGGAACATGTATCGTTCTTGCACTTTTTGACTAATGTTTGCGCCATAGTTGGAGGTATTAAAACTTCCCCTGTTACAAGTTTGTCTGCAAGTTTAATAGTGGCTAATGCAGCATGTTAGTTTTATGCTCCAACTTCCTGATTTTCTTTTTTAAGTTTTTTTATACACTGTCTCATGGGATTTTTAGAGCCCAAATCTATGTACATTTGAGGTGATAGGAAAAAAATATCACTGTCGTTATTGTTGAGAATTGAATTGATTTGATTCTTGTACAAGTTATGTGCATGTAGAAGGGTAGAGTAGAAAGGCCCACACGAGGCTCACACACGCTCACATCATACCTGTTGTGATTTGATTTTCTTAGAATGTAAAGTTTGTTTACTCTGTGAAGGAAAAATCCTTCATCAGTGCTATCCAGATTGTAGCCTCTGCATTCTTCTATATGATATGCCTCAAAACTGATTCGGGCTTGTGTCTGATACTTTAGGTTTATTTGCAGGTCTGTAATTTGGACGGTTGTGATTTAAAGTTGCCTAAAGTTTAATTAAGGTTTGAGATAAAATGTTCTTTTTAGATATTTTTAGGATGGCTTTGTATTGAGTTTTGGAGAGAGTTTCCTGTAGAGCCTGGAGAGATTGAGGTAGAGAGATTGGCGTAATCTGAGGTTTAGAGGAATAAAAAGAGTTTCTCATATTCTTTCGTGTTTTCTTTTTGTTCTTTTATTGGAGAAACAATGGACAAGACTGCTTCAGTAGAATCATTTTCTAATTAGAATTATCGCAATTCAAGATTTTCTATTAAGTTGACTAAATGGAAGTAAGATTCCAAATACACAAACAAAATTTTAAATATATATATAATTCAATCTCGATTTCAAGTGAATTTGTATCTTACTCAATTGTAGACTTTTCTTCTCTCACTTTTTCCAAACCTTTGCTACTGGTCTGACTTTTCATCATGATAAATCTATTTCTGGGTGCCTTCAGGTTTATTTACAGTTTCCGGGATAATAGATTCGTTCATCTATCATGGTCAGAGAGCAATAAAGAAGAGACGGAAATCGGTAAATTGTGCTGATTTCTGCATTGCTGATGTAGTCCTGCACTTCACTCTCCCTCTTGGGTAGCCTTCGTCATGTAGGGTCTGTGTCCCGCTGTGGATGGAGATCGAAGGGGCATCGACTCCGGGTCATTTTGCAAACTGAAACTGAGAACCAGCAACTGATCGCATTTCATGCTTCTACTGTCCATCTCTACTTGCACCCTTTGTGCCCTACATGGATCTTGTGATATTACGCAAAAAATCAGCCTGCATGAATGTGTAGAGTATCGGATTGTATTGTTCATGATGACAGAGCATCTTGTGGTTTATGAAGATACTGGTAGGAGATGGAGAGGACAATCTGCATACCAACTGTGCTGGCCAAATCATTGTATCGTGGCTCTCTTGTTTTTATTGTTCTATTCTAAATTATGAAATAATAATAAGTTATTGATTTCTTATACAAACAAACAGTTAATTAGTTGATGCTAAAGCTTGGTGTTAGAGCAATAGTTTCTTGATGGTGGCAATGATATTTTGCAACTATTTTGGCACAAGACTTTCTTATTTTCCTGTCTCTTTTACTTCATTCAGAGGCCAGTGAGGCGAACTATTTTTCAGTCTCTTTTATTTCCTTCGAAGACCAATAATACGAGATATATTTGAACCAATTTTATCGAAATATTAGAAGCTAGGGTTAGGTCTTGGATTGTTGTTGTAGTCACCAATCCCATTACCACTCTTGAAAAACCAGTTTCACCTAAACAAGCCTGGCCTCATACATTTTATTATCATATCTTTTATCATCTAAAAATTCTTATACATGGATTGCCTCAGCCTTCTGTCTTTAAGTTTCCACATTGGACTGCATTTGCAGCTAATGGATGCCACAATCAGCCGCTTAACGACATAATTATATTGCTTGTGGAAGCATTTAAGCTCTTAATGCGCACAGTTGACATAATATTAGATGGTTAATAACTGGGTGTTAGCAAGCACTAAGCCTCAAAACTTGCTGGTGGATTCATTATCCAAAGGAATTTTTATTGCATGGATGCCATGAGTTGACCATTATTGGAGGAAAAGCTTGTATTTGATAGCATTTGAAGTGATACATATATCATGATAGCCATTTTCTTCATAGTTGACTCAAGATTAGATTGTTAATAGGTTAATGGCAAATACAGAGCATAATGGGTGTAGTTTTATGCATTGTTTGACTTGACATTTGATTGCTAACTAACAACATAATGGGGTGTTATCAACTCATCATGCACTTCCTCTCAAAATTTGTGTGTGTGTGTGTGTGTGTGTGTGTGTGTGTGTGTTGAATTCTAAAGGCTGATGAGGGTGACACACTGACACCTCTTCAATCTTGAATATATTCTTCCAATGAGGAAAGGAAAAAATGACAACTTGTATGTAGCTTTTCTTCTTACCTTTATTTCCTCCACTGTCAGAGAGAAAGCCTCTTCTCTCCCTTTGAATCATTCACATCTCATTGGCAGTGATGACTCATTTTTTTTCCCAAGGCACGCAAGCAATTTCATTGGCAATGATATTTCAATTTGGCTATTTCAGGCTTGTAAGGTGCTTTAGCAATGATAAAAATTTAACTCTACTTGTGAAATTCTGAATTGCTTTTGAACTATTAGAGCTGCGTGAGGTTGACAGTCAGCCATAAAATTTTAGTTCTCTATATAGTTGGCCGTAAAATAATATTAAATTAAAAATTAATTAAGAAAAATAAAAATTAGACTGTAATTAGTCTGTTTGGTTAAGGGTGGAAGTGAGGAAGTGAAGAAGTGAGGAAGTGATAATAGTTCCCTTTGAAACTTGGGAATTGGTTAGTAAGTTTTCTGATGTTTGGATGTTATTGGGAAGTGTGGTTTGGAAAATATTATGTCTTTTCCGGTGCCTGGATGGTAATGTGGAAGTGAAAGTGAAAAAGTTGACTATAAAGTTGACCGCAAAATAATATTAAATTAAAAATTAATTAAGAAAAATAAAAATTAGACTGTAATTAGAATGCAAGTGAGATTTACATGAGCAAAAATTAACTGTTTTGTGTTATAACTTATTACAAATGAGATTTACATAACCACAAAATTAACTGTAGCACTCTGGAAGTGAGGAAAACGTTGTGTAAAGGAGAAAAGAGATAAGGAAAAGAACTTTTTCCATTTTCCTTTTCGGTGTTTGGATGAACAGCGAAAATGAGAAAAGACACTTCCTCACTTCCACCCAATTCATTGAATCCAAACAGCCCCATAGTGAAATGCTCTAGAGTAGGCTTAAATTGAAAATATATATATGATAGTTTATAAATAAATGATATTTGATTCTACAACTTTATTCTCCAAAATACAAATAGTAATGCCTTCCCCTTGTCCATATTGAATTGGATTCTTCAATGTATTATTGTTATCTACAAGCTGAGGAAAAGGATGTGCACATTGTCCTTTTTACATTAATTATTCTTTTTTTTACTTTGTGAGGTCCAAAACCATCCTTTGAAGGCAAGGATTCTTCCAAAGATGGCTGCTGTGAGGAGGAGAGAGAAATAAGAACAAATAGAGATTACAAAGAGATGAGGTGAGCTGTGATCTGACTGGATGAGTGAGGCTTTGTTGTAAGAGCTGAGGTCTCCTTTCCCTTTGGTGAGTGAGAGTTAGGTGGGCTATAAAGAAAATGGCAAAGTGGGGGAGGTCCTTTTCCAAGGATAAGCCCTTCTTTCCCACATTTTTATTTATTTATTTTTTAATTTATTTTATTTTTTGATAATCACAACATGTCCCTCTTGGGATTCAACCGGTGATCCCTGGAGAGCAAACCCAGAGTCTAACTGATGGGCCACAGTTAGGGGACATCTTTTCTACATTATTTGAAGGAACTATTGCTCAACACTCCCCATTGCTAATCTTCGATAATCATAATAGTGGAAATTAACTATCAAGCGTGCTTGATTAAATTAGATTGATGTGTTTGTGTTCAAACCTTGCCTTTGACCATCCTAATCAAGCAATGGCCATAACCATGAAGTTGTGGTTAGAGTGTGATTAGAAGCAAACTCGTGATATTAAAGATATTTTTATGTTTTGATGTTGCCCTCGCGTATACTCTTCAGTAAGAGGGACTCCCATGAATTCTAGAAGGCTAGTTGGTGGGAAGAAAGAGAAGACAAATAATTAGTCGTTCAAAATTGAGTTTGTAAATAATGGAAGCAACCTTACTTCATTGGCCATGATGGTCTTGTTTCACATGATCAAACTCTTTGAAACTTTTCCAAAACTGGACAAGTTTTCAGTTGAAGATGACAAGCTTTGCTTTGAAATAAATCACATGGAAGATTTTGTGATTCAACATGTCCTGAGAGCTTGTTGTAAGATTTGGAGAGGGTAGTTGGCAAACAGTGATGCCAACCTCATTGATCATGCAATTAAGCCTGTGTCAGCAATTATGCAAAATTTCTAAATCAGAACAAAAGATTAGATGAAGATGTGACAAATTGTGTTATAATAATTAATGGGTTTGAATACCATATAAGCTGACTAGTGCATAATCTTCCCACCATAATCACAGAGATTGACACAAGTGGAAAAACAATTCCATGTATCAAAGAACTGCAAAACTTGAAGGAGATCCAACATCTCAGCCAGCAAGAATCACATATTTTGCTATTATTGTGAAACTTGTAGAAACTAACAAGAAACCTAGATCAAAAAATGATTCATTGAGAAGCTCTCATGATACATATTCTTCTCACCAATTAGATCTTTCATTCTTGCTTGTACTTTGGTGAAACCAAATCAAGACTCAATTTTCTGGCAAAATTGTTTCTCATATCACAGTGAGGTAACAGCTTTCTTCAATCACAGAGAGAGAGAGAACACACACGGGGGCCAAAAAAAAAATCCAAGCTCACAAGAAGATGGGTACATAATAATAACATTAAAACAAACTACAAGTAAGTAGTCTTTAAACACAGATACACTGGTAGTAATTACAAATCTGCAACAAAGAGTTACACCTCAAACTGATCACTGGCCTTGCCAAGAAAAAATAACCAGCAAAGACGACGAGATCTTACACTAAAACCTAAACATTAAACCCCCACCCAAAAAAAAAAAAAACCCCACCTAAAAAGGCTGTGCAAATGCCAAAAACTTCATTTGCATCAGCCACTAAAGACCATAACAACAACAATAAACACAAACAAAGCACTAAACTTTTCAAGACAATATAGCGTCCCAATCAATCTCCCAAGATGGATACTTCCTCAGCACAAAGTCCTCAGACTCATCCCACGGCACCTCAGTGAAGTCCAAGCTCTCCATCTCCGACACCGGCGAGTTCGTCACCCCCGTCGACGTCGACGAGCAGGACTCATCGCTATCGACAACAGGGGATAACACTGCCGGCTGAGACTTCTGAGCCTTGGGCTTTGATTCACTAGCACTGACACTGCTCTCATTGCCTCCTTTCTTCCCCGAATTCTCCAAGCTCTGGCAGATTGCCTCCAGCTTGGCATCAACAGAGGAATGCAACGGGTCAGGGCCAAATGAGCACCGGTCTGCTTCAGGTTCGGGAAATTGAGCCTCGCATAGTCCCCTCGCAATTTGTAAGCAGCCTTGTCGTAGGCCAAGGCGGCCTCTTCGGCGGTGTCGAAGGTACCAGCCACAGCCTTGTCCGATTCTTGGGTAGTCTAATCTCAGCAACCCATTTGCCCCAATGCCTCTGCCTCACACCCCTGTAGAGCTTTGTGGGCTTGGATTGAGGTGCGACGGCAGCAGCAGCAGTAGCAGCAGAGTGAATCTTCATGGGTTGAGGCTTGACCCCAAGATGGTGATGATGGTTGAAATTTCTAGCTTGTAGAGTTCTTGAGATCATGAGCTGATGCTGGTGGTTGAGGTGGATCTGAGCCTGGATCTGCTGGATCTGGAGCGGGCTCAGTTGGGTCAGTCCAATCGGCCCAAGCTGGGTGAGATCGGGCTGTTGATGTCGGTTAATTTCAAAAAGATTGGGATTTGTTGGCGAGGAGTGGTCAAAGATGGGATTTTGTTGAGATGGGAGAGGGGAGGAGTAAGGGTATGATGGGTAGAGAGAAGGGGAATCGAAGGTGATGGTCGAAGAAGGAGAAGGCGAAGAGTAAGAAGGAGAAGCAGAAGGAGAAGAGGAGGAGGTTGAAGGAGAAGCACCTTTGATAAAAGGTTCAAGTGCTTTCATGAGCTCCTCACTGAAAGGATCAGAAGAGAGGAGAAATGAGATATCGCTACTGCTGTTGTACATATCTATAGCCGTAGCCATTAGAAACTAGAGGAGGAAGATAATGAAAAAGATCAAATTTTTTTGAAGAAAAAAAAGAGAGAGAAAAGAACCCAAACTAGTTCCCAATCAAAACCAAGGAACGGGCACCTGGGTCTCTGTAAAATGAAGAAAAAACACTAAAAACCAAGAGGTTCGCTGAAAAAGGTAGCCTCTTTGGATCTAAATAAAATAAAATAAAATAAAATAAACAGCCTGAAGGGTTGCAGAAAAAGGAACCCGCTTGGCCGGTGAAATCAAAACCCAGAAAACAAAAGGATCTGGATCTTTGTTCTGAAACTTCTATCGCTTCAAAGGGCCTGGAAAAAAGTTGTGGATTTTTTTTTTTGCAGAAGAAGGACAGAAATTTGCAGAAAAAGATTCAGTGGAGAAGGTTGAAGAAGGAGAAGGAGAGTTTTTTTGCAAAATACGAGGGCTGAAAAAAAACAGTTCAGAACACTCGGGGGCTCACCGAAGAGTGGAAAAAATATTTTTGGGTGGAGCTCTCTTGAAAGAGAAGGAAGGGGCTTGGGGGGTTTTATAGGCTCACAAATTGAGCTTTGGGTTGATTGATTAACTTAATCCTGTGATTAGGTTATTTAATTAGACGCTTAAATTACACGCAGCGGACATAGATCCTGACGTCAGATAAGACTAAATCCGCCGACTGCAGCCAATCGGAGCTCGACGCGTGTGCATCCCGAAATGGGCGGGTGGCTATTGGACACGTGGCGAAAGATTATTAGCTTGAATGTTTGACTTGGTTGGGCTTTGGGGAAGTGAGTAATTTTACAGGTACCCCGCTGGGACAAGTATACAGCACCCACACAATCAGTCTACCTGTGAGCTCTCTGAGCTCATTTTCACACCTGCAAGGCCTTCTTCATGCTTGGAAGATCACATGTTTCATTGAGATCACAACCTGCGTGGATGACAGGACACGACTTATGTGGAATAACACTGTAACTTGTCACTCCTCTTTGCCGTGTTGGAGCCTCACTCCTTACGTGAAGTAAGAACACTGCTGTCAAATCCTCATGAGCCTAACTAGCTTAACAGGGGCCTTACTGTGTCTGCCACTGCACCTGCGCCTCTTATGCCCTGGGGGATCGAATAGCATCCACACACACGATCAAGTTCGGGGCATGATTCAGGTACTAATTGTTGTGCAAAATTGATATGCTCTGATACCAATTATTACCATATTTACTATGATACCAATAGTTGAGAGATACAAAGATCCCTACCGATGATCTCAAGCATGCCTTGAGATCGACTATCTCGAGCACACAAGATGAATATTAAAAGATATAAGAAGAAGAACACATAATTTAACGTGATTCGGGTCAAACTTAGCTTATGTCCACGAGAACAGAATTTGAGAGAGTTTTATTAATAAACTTGATACAAAGAGATCTATTCTTCCTCTTGATCCCACAAGAATATTCACCTTCTCATTGAATATACACGTAGATTATAAGAGTATACTTTTTCTCTATGCACATTCACATTGCTTCTCTCTTTCTTGACTTTTTAGGGGGTTACATTGTTGTTCACGATAACTTTCTTCTGCTCCATCTAAATCCTAAGTTACAACTTTTATTTATAAGACTTTACAAGACAACTCCTATTTGGATTATGAGATCTTGATCATTGGATGCTTGAAGAGTCTTGATCGATCATATTAAGAGTTGATCACCTTAATTTAGAAGAATTTTAAACCCTTTAATTTTTAAACACAAACCCTTCATTGAATATAAACTGAATCCTATTCGTACTCCACTAGAAAAGAAAACGTGCGCCTGAAAAAGAAATAATTCTGCTTCAAAAACACCCCTATTAGTCGATGATTAGTCAACTAATTCTTAAAATTAGTCGACTAAATCTTGAAATTAGTCCACTAATACACTCAATAAGCTGACTACTGTAAACTGCTCCTTCTCTGTTCTACCCGTTAGTTGACTTATCTCTCTGATTAGTCGACTAATGTCTTGCTAGTCGACTAATACCCTTGATCTGCTTTTTTTTTTTTCCCTTCTGCTTCAAGTCATCATCTTCTCTAACTTTATTTGGATCTTCTTGAACTATCGTCTCCTCTTGAAAACAAAAAAAATTCTAACAATCTCCATATTGATTTATTTTTCAAGACTTTAGCAAGACACCTTGAGATTTGGATCACTATTTTGATTTTTTTCCCTTGATTGTAACATGTCGTGAGACTTTTAACTCTTGCCCCCCCCCCCCCCCCCCCCCCCCCCCCCCCCCGATTAATTTGTAAGCATGAGATGAGAATTTTCATCATAGATTCCTGAGGATATGGATCTTGCGCCAATTTCTTTTTATTATAAACCATACAATTTTAGTTCCCAAAATTGTTTGAAAGATTTGTAGTGGTTGACTGCAGATTTCTGGAAAGAAAAAAAAAAAAAAAAAAAAAAAACCTGTATGAGATCATTGAAGGGATGCTTGAAGTAATCAATATGAGTCTATAAAAGAGGACATTATTATCTAAATGAGAGGAAAAAATCCATTTAAATGAGAAACCTGGCTTTAGATAACGAACAACGCTATGCTTGAGCCTTGTTTGGCAACAAGAGTTAGCTCAAGAATTAAGCTAATTCTTATTGATTCCTGCTAAATAATCAATAATTAATAAGAGTTAGACAGTCGTGATTAAAATAAATTTAGCCTGAAATCACCCTCAAAGTCACCTCGAAATCCATAATTTTTCAAAGTCAAGAACTACTAATTTCACTAAAAGAATGGAATTCACCTCCCCCCCCCCCCCCCCCCCTCCCCTCCTCCCCCCCCCCCCCCCCCAATTCTAAGCTAAATCTAATTCCAACTAAATAATAATTAAAATAAAAGGCAAATTCCTAACTCTTATTTATATCTCATCCTAACACCTAACTCTATTTTCCAACACAATTTGAGAATGAAACACTGATATCATTATGGAACCTCTACTATCATGTGACTTTATAAATTAACTAATCATTATAAAAAATAAATGGAAAACTTTGGAAGATGTGGCGAATTGTGATTGGACGATAAATGGCACATATGTTTTTTTTGATTCTATAATTAACAAAAGTGGGTGGAAGGGAAGATGGGGTTGATGCAACCATGATACTTGGTTGAATTAGGTTGGAAAGGATCATGTTTGATGTTGATGTGTGTGGTTTTTCATACAAAGCTCTAAAAGATCAGTTCTATGGTTGTGGATATGCCATGGAGGTGGTTTTTGTAGATAGAAGGAAGAAGAAATCAGAGACTCTCAAAGCCTTTTGAAGAGGTTGACCACAGATGTGAGATCAATCCATGTGATGCTTGTGTTTTCTAGTTGTGTGATTGAGAATAGCTTGAGTGAAAATTCTTCCTATGTTTTAGTGTGTCCATTTGTGGTAGCCAGCTGAGTGTATTTGATGAGAAGTTCAAAGAAACAAATTAAGGAAATGGAAGATAAATTGGAGAAAAATATTCTTAAAGATGCCAATCTCATGCAATAGTACAACCAGTTGGGGGTAAGAGACTGTTTGGATGGCAGAAAGTCGACGAAAAAGTGAAATTTTTTTAAATCTCACTGTCAATTTCTCAGTTTTTTGTGAAACTTACGTTGCAAAATGGTAACAGTTTTCAAATTTTATTTTCATTTTAAAAAAATTAAAATTTTAACATAAAAAAATCGATAACAATTTTTTACTAAAAAAAAATTGATCTTGTGAGTCTTACTGTCAGTATTCTCAAATCTTTTTCGCTACCATACAGGTCTTGAGTGGTGAGGCTCACAAGGGAATCACATTAGGTCATTATTGTTGGCAGTTGGCTTTCAAGATCAAGATGGACGACCCAATGCGCCAGTGGACAGTGAGGTTCACGGATATTAATGCATAAAAGCTTTTCACATTTTCCTTAGCAATCACAAGAATTTAAAGAAGAGGTGTCATATTTCTAGCCGGTTCTTGTTGAAAAAGAAGATGAAAAGTGGCACTTTGTTTCATTAACAAGGAGACAATTAAGTCAACAAGCTTGTTTTTGGACACACCATATCATTTTCAGTGGATTAACAAGTTGAATAATTTCCAAGCTCTGTTTTACAATTGATAATCACTACTCTTCAAATTAATGATCATGACAGTTAAAGTTTTATTTCATATTAATTATCATGAAAATCATAATAATTTATGTTTATAAACTTTTGTGAATTAGCAAAAATAAACAACAACAGTTAAGCCATTTGTCCCAAGTATTTGGGTAGTCTATATGAACCAAAAAAGAATTACGCCGGATCGGGACACATAGATCAGTTTTCTCCACTCATTCCTATCGAGCAATATGTCTTCATTAAGATCTTTAGCCTCTATATCTTATCGTATTATCTCCATCCATGTTTTCTTCGGTCTCCCCTGCCCTCTTTTAACTAGCCCTAATTTGATATGCTCTACTCGTCGGACTGGCGCATCTGTAGGTCTACGGCGCACATGATCAAACTATCGTAGACAATTTTCTCTCATTTTCTCTTTTATAGAAGTTACACCTATCTTAGTACGAATATCTTCATTTCTCATCTTATCTCTCCCCGTAATACCACACATCCAACTAAGCATGCGCACCTCAGCTACACTCATCTTCTGGGTATGATATCTTTTTATAGCCCAACATTCTGTGTCATATAACAAAACTGGCTTAATAACACTCCGATAAAACTTTTCCAAGTTATGTTTTACAATTGATATCACTATTCTTCAAATTAATTATCATGACATTTAAGTTTTATTTCACATTAATTATCATGAAACAAATAATAATTTATGTTTATAAACTTTTGTGAATTAGCAAAAAGTAAAGAAAGAACAAAAAAAAAGAAAAAAAGAAAACCTTTTTACAAATTGGCTCTTCGATGTTGGATGGGTCACATTTGAAATCCTTGCTAAGTTCACTCTAATATTTTCAATTGCACTCCTAATAGAAGCCCATATCTCCTTACTCACCGCAGTGAAAGCAACGGGGAGTGCATTATTTATCAACGGACACTTCTCTAGAAGGACCCAAACGGAGCGGGGCCCGCGACAGCGACGGATCAAGTTGCGTCACCATGCCGTCAACATGACCTCAGAGAAACTGATATTTTATTTCCGGAGTGGGCCCTAATGTCACGGTCACAAAGTTCGGTCCCTCGAAGCTTTTATCACGGGGTCGCAATCTCTCGAGCGAGGACGAAAACAACGTCGATTGCGGCGCGTGAAGAGCCCTCGAATTTGTCCAAAGACTATTCCTACCCCTTTTTCCCAACTTTCCACGCCACTTAATCATGATTCACTGGATTCTTTTCTCTCTTCGGGGGTGCACGCTTCACGATGCTTAACTTAACTAGAGTGGCAATAAAAGCCCCATTGGTCAAGTCTTTTTTTTCCATACTTTTCCTCCTAACTTTTTATTTATTTATTTGTTAATTTAGTCAAATAGTGGGCGTTATAACTTAAGAGAGTTGCTTATATAACCCTCACCAGATCAAGCCTACCCCAGGTTCAAATTGTTCTCGTGAACCAGACCGGTCAGAGAACTGATTTCCGGTTTAATGTGGTGGGTTCATGTGTGGTTCTTTTCACCGCACACCGATCAATTATCAGAAAGAATTTCTTTAACATTCGGTAAAAGTGAAGATCGAGTTTAATGTACAACATACAAGTCAGTGGATGATATATGAAAACTGTACGCTAGGGGCAAATTTTTTTTTTTTTTAAATAAAACCAACTGTTTCTCATGATTAATATGTCAAAAGTTAAATTTATCATAATCAACGTCTTTATAGTTTGTTCTTTGCATGAGTAGTCATTTTTTTGATATATAAATGATGATTTTAATAAATATAAGAAAAATATTAGAAATAGAAATTTACACGCACAAAATTATTTCGATCACAAGTTCGAAGCTCAATTGCTTTGCATTTCAACAACGAAGTGATCACGGGCACTTCCCCAGAGAAAGCTCACAGTAGAGTGGTCCCACTCCTGTGACGAGGGCGAATCTGGGTGGACAACATTTCGGTGAAGTTAGAAGTGGCGGTAGGCGCTGTCTGACGTGTACCGCACTCGAGGGGAGCTTTGATGGGGGCGGCTCGTGGGTTCAAGTAATGTGGGTCCCAATTGGACGCGGATTCTTTAATTAAATATTAGATTAAAGACATCGCGGTTTGACGACGCGACGAGCCAGCGAACCCGAGAGAGTGGGACCCACTTAACCCCCCCCCCCCCCCCCCCCCCCCCCCCCCCAAAAAGACTGTGGGCCCCGAGGCTAAGCGTGTGGGGACCACGGGCACATGCACGCTTGTACTTTGGACGCGCTTTGCAAAAGGATATTTTTTGTTTTGTAATTTAAGAAAGCCCATTATTTCCAAGTCAAAATTTCTTTTTTCTCTTTGTTTTTTTGATGAATAGAAATAAAAAATAAGAAATAAGAAGGAAAAAAAAAAATCAAAGCGGCCACTGCTTTGATTTAAAATTTGTCGTTGATGCTAAACTCGGGCTTGATAAATTCTCCTTGATTCAATATATAAGATTAGGTTAGAGGTATAGGTTCTGAAATTGTCTTAAATCTAAAAGTGCCTGCGTATCAGTTCACTGGACACTGAATTCATGCTTGTATCGAATTAGTCTTGCTGCCTAAATGAACTTCCTTCTTCGTTTGACTTATAAGCTATACAATTTTACATGAAAAAAACATACCAAATTATAGAAATTAAAACAATTAACCATGTGACCAACTGGCTATTTTGAATAGACATGGGTTGGTTTGTTTTGAGTTGAGATTTTGAGGCCACACATGAAAATCAAATCACCTTCCCACGATTTAAGGCCGCAGAGCCCGGAGAGCACAGGTACAATGTGCGCACATGGATCCCCTGCACGCGGGCTCTCTTCCAAGAGCCCGGTACGGTCGCTGTGGGTCGCGCGGGGCCAGAAGCAGGCCCAAGTTCGGTGCATCTGCGCGGGGATCGATCCACCCACATGGCCACGTTGGAAGATGACAGGAGAAGAAAACAGTAAGACTTGTGTGTGTGTGTGTGTGTGTGTGTGTGTGTGTGTGTGTGGGGGGGGGGGGGGGGGGCTGGGTGGGTTGGTTGGGGTTATGAGTTGTATTATCACCTGAGTTATGTTAAAGTGCTGCTTGGCTATTGAAAAACAAAGCAAGAAAAATCAAGTAAGCTCTCACATATAAGAGTTTGGGTGTTTTTCAGAGAAAAATGCTCTGAACTCTGACAGCGTACTGTTCAGTTAAAAAACAGAAGTGAAGGTTAAGTTTTTCATCAACTTTCAGGGCAAATAAATAACCCCTAAAAACGTGTGGCTCAGAAATCTTATTGGAGATGGAACTCACCTGAGATCTATCTGCTCAGAGCTTACCTGATAACCAACTTGAGGCGAATCTCTTACGGTGCATGACTTCTATGTAAGCTTGTTGTCAAAGTTATATGAATACGGATATGAATGTCGATACTATATGAATACGTGATATGTAAATGTGTGTTATTTGAAAATGCTATTATTATACAAACACTTTGAGCATAATTAAATCATATATTTTTTTGTATATTTATACATGAACATATTGAAATGTTACAAACTTTCAATTTACTTTCTGAGCGAAAGGTGTTGGTGATCAGCGATAAGTCAAAATAAAAAGGTGTATAAAATTAGCGGGTTGTGTGTCTCAATCTTTATATCATGTTCATTAAATAAAAATAGACTCATTTTAATTTATTCCACAGATCAAGGATGAGTTGAAAAGTATCATCTTTATATCTTGTTCTTGTTTTAAACACGATATTTGTTGGGTTCAAAAAATTAAAAAAAAAAAAAAAAAAAATCTCCCAACACAAACCTAGCAGACATCAGTATCAAATACGTATCCTGATATAAATATACACCTGAACTGTCACAAAGAATTGGCGCATCAAAGATAGTGGGCACTTGGCACATGCAACTCAAAACACTTAGACATTTAAATGACTACAGCATTGATTGATAATTTTGGAGCACTAAATAGGCCCAAAAACATAAGCCTGGAGAAATGTCTTCTTGAGGTGTGTTTGTTTTCACCGTAAAAGACCGTATGTAAGTCATAAAATACGCTTGTATCTCAATTACGATCCACTTGCAACACAAAAAGTCAACTTTGTGATCATGCAATCTCACTTATAACCCACTTACAGTGCAAACAGTTAATTTTATAGTTATGCAAATTTTTATTGCTAACTGTTAATTGTAATTAAATTAATATTTCTTATTATTAGATTAATCTTTTATAGTATGAAAAAAATCTTTTTTAATTATTAGATTAAAGTTTTTATTAATAATTTAATAATTTTTAATATTAAAATTTTTTATTACTAGATTAATTTTTTTAGTACAAAATTAATATAGTGCATTTAACTTAATTTTAATTCTTTCTTTATTTATATATAGATTAGAAATATTTAATATAATCAAGCTCAGGAGGAAAACTCACCACCCAGATCAGCTAGCGTTCGCCACCGCTTGGGCACTTGCATTGCCTTCGCTCCGTGTACGTCTCTCACCTTGAGGGCAGGCAGTGATGAACACCAAGTCACCCTCAATCCAAACACATCTGACAGCAAAGAATCTTCCCACAACCATTTCATAGCCCCTGCAAGTGAACATACAGTGATTTACTACAGGCAGTTCGAGTTAAAGGTACACGCTTGGTGGCCTTTTCATTCCATATTGAAATCTGAAAGACAAGAGAAAGCCATACTTTGGGCCTATTTGTTTCGTTGCAAAACGTCGCAAGTCATAAGTCGTAAAATGAGAATGGAAAAAGTGAACTGTAGCAGAGAAAATATATTGTGTTTTACGATGTTTGGTTGATAAAGTGAAGTGTAAATGGTAAAGTATATTGTGTTTTACGGTGTTTGGTTGGTAATGTAAAAGTGTAAGTGGAAAAGTTGCCCACAAAATTAACTGTAGCAGTGATTTAAATATTATAAATACTATTAAATTAAATCTACTATTGCAAATTAAATTGTATTAATAAATTTGTAATAAAAAAATTAATAATCTTAATATTTTATTTATAACAATAATATTAATAAAATATTAGTATAGATAGTAAAATATTACTAAAATATTAACTAAATAAATAATATAAAATTTTAAGAAAATCTAAAGAACGTTAATAAAATTTTAAGAATACTAATAAAATATAAATATTAAAAAATCTTATCAAAATAATAAAATATAGTTATAATATTATAATATTAAAAATACTTGAAAATTATTATAATATAAATTTTATTATAATATTGTTGTAATATTATAGAAATATAAAATTAACAAAGTAAAATATAATTATAATTTAATAATAAATTATCATTATAGTATTATTATACTGAATTATTATTACAATATTAGCATAATAAAATATTAATATAATAATAAAATATATTATGATATTAATAAAGTAATTTTTTATATAAAAAATAAATAATTAAATATATAGTAATTTTATATTAAAGTATAATATTGTTATATTAATAAAATATTAACTCTAAATAAAATAATAAAAAATTGAATAAGTATTAATAAAATAATAAAGTATTAAATAAAATATTAAATAAAAATATTAAATTAAAATAGTAAAATATTAAATATTAAAACAATAAAAAAATTAAAGATTAAAAATATTAAATAATTAAATTAGAAATTGAACACTATTTAAAATATTAAATATTTATAATATTAAATTATATATTGATATCAAGTAACTGTTTTGAACTATAAGTGTACTACAAGTGAAAGTTACGTGACCACAAAATTAACTGTAGCAACTGCAAGTGGGAAAATATGAGTGTAAAAGTGAGATTTACATGACCACAAATTTAACTGTAGCAACTGCAAGTGCGAAAAGAAGAGTTGCATTTTGCAACTTGTTTTTCAGCGAAACAAACAACGGAAAATAGAAAAGAAGTTTTACGACTTGCGTTTTGCGACGAAACAAACACGCCCTGTTTTGCACAACAGGTTCCATTAAGGAGGCCTCGTTGACCACATGTTCAGATAATCTGATGTGCCATTCTTGCAACAGACAAGTGGAATGATACAAAGCCTCAAACTGCAGGATTCGATATTACCTCATGATTGTACAAAACAGAGTACAGAGAATATGAAAAGTGTATGTGATTGGTTTTAACTCCGAATCTTTACAATTTAACCGCTATAACAAGAGATAAATGGGTCGAATCTCATGGAGAGATGAGATGGAAGCTTTTCGGTAATATTGTCTTCTTATTATCTTCTCTGTTTAAATAATTTAGAAAAGAAAAGATGAATTGTATGTGGATAAAAAATCAAACTAAAAGAAAGTTTTCACAGCTTACTAATAATCGACCACCATACATGCTAATGCTAGATAGATAATTACTTCACTTCAAATCCTAAACATGATATTCTACCATAAAACCAAGTAAGATACATAGGATAGAAACTAGGTTAGATTTGAAATAACACCATCCAAGTTTTAACGTTACAATATCAAGGTTGTCAATCAAGCATAAAGTAAGAAAAAATCATTAGAAAGTATTTTACAAATCTTAACCCTATTTGAAATAACATTAATCAATGTTTACCATTAAAATATCAAGATTTTCATCAAGCATAGATTAAGAAAAACAGTTAAGAAGTATTAGCAAATATTTGACCTAATTGCTTATCCTAATGAATCTTTAAGAATAAAAATTAGAGTAGGCATGCATATGATCTAATCTGGTTATCTACTAGACATTAGATGTGATGACAGTGGTGTCTTAGCAAGCCATGAGAAAAATCTAACTACTCATGGTAAACATGACAAGCAACAGAAAGCAAGAAATAAAAAAAAAATAGAAAAAGTAAAAATAAAGTAAATAAAAAAAAGATATGAAAAGAACGAAAGCACCTTGTATTGATCTGTCCCCTCGAATTACAATGACTTCTCCTTCTCACAAATCTTGAATTAGAAGTAGAATCTAAAAATTATAAAAGAAATTTGAAAGAGAAACTAAAAAAAATCCTAAATTATGATTTCGATGTGAGATGCTTCATTATGAGAGATTTCAGCTCTTTAAATAGACCTCAAATCTAATTACAATAGGATACAAATTAGAAGGTTTCATAATTTAACAGGGAATTCAGTCCTGTAGCAAGTTGGCATATTGTTTGCTGAATATGTCTCCTCAGACGGCTGAATTTGACAGAGTGATAAAAAGAAGAATTGTATTCATTCAAGTCTTCTTTATAGCATCTTGAATTATCGGATTTGAATAACTGTAGCAAAAGTTATGATCTGAATACTAAAACGTGTACAGTCTGAATCCGAGTCTGAATTGATTTTGAACTCCATTTAATTTGAATTATCCTCCTTATTCCTTGTAGAAGCTTTATCCATTCATCTTCTAGGACTTTATCTCTGAAGTTGAACTTGAACAGAGATGAAGATTAATCCTTTACTCCTTTGGATTCAATTTAATTTAAATCCAACTTTAGATAGGATTAGGGATAAAATGAAGCTTCTTGTATCTTTATCCTCTCATTTAAGTAACTACACACCATAATAAAAAAGAGGTTAATAACATTAATTAATAAAAGAATGATCAAGTATATATGTGTAAAAGTGATGATAAAAATGCAATTTTGGAGTACAATCATCTCATACAATAAAACATCATCAGGTTAGTGAAACATAAACCGTGCTGTGGCTTTCAATTTGGATGCTCCTTGAGGATATCTGCATCAGCAAGAGTACGGCAGCTTTTAGTTTGATGCGACCGATCAAGAAAAAAGAGAGGCAAACATCAGCTTCAACTTTGGTGGAGAGCAAAACAAAATTAGATTTGGGTTGTGAACTGGATAATTAGGAACTACATTTTTTTTTTTTTTGAGAAAAAAAGGAACTACATATTTTGAGGTTTGCTGTATAATCTCAAGGTGGCATATCACTGTAATATTTCACTGTTTACGGAGAAGAAGGGTTCATGTCATCCATGGAGGCCAACTCGAGGTCGAGAAAGTCGACAAAAGATCTGACCAATATTTTACAACAAGCTATCAACATGATCTCTATCCCAGATTTTTGATGCCAAGTTCCAAGCCAACCCAACTGTGCAAGTTTCATGAAAATTGACACACAATTAACAGTTAGGCGGGCCTATTTTTTTTGGTCATGCGGTTCAAGCTTAAGCTGATGCAAACCAAGGAGGACCCTCCAAATTCCGTGGAATGGAAAAGGTTATTAAGATTCTTTTTACAACTAAAGCACAAAACCGAACAATATAGCAAACTAGAATTGCATGCCTAACTCAATGATCTAAACCAAGCGGCTGAATAAAACGGTAACAAAAAACTAATAAAGAGGAAAAAAGAAGTCAGCATGCAATGAAAGAAGAATTACTTATACTTATTACAACACAGTTCAAAGACAAAATTCTTTAAAATTTATTAATTATCTTAAATACTCACGGTAGAACGACACTTGTTCGTCTGTAGATTTGATTCATTTGTTGAACTGTAGATTTGATTTGCACTACGCCTTATCTGTTTCTAATACAACTACTTCATGAATGTGCACTAAACTAAGTAGAGAAACATCACTGTTATAAACAAAAGAAAAAAATGCATGCATATATTGGTAAACACAGAACTGGGAGAATTTGCATATTAAACAGGTTTAAAATGATCTTAATAAGGATTTCCTCTCAGGATCCACACTTTTTAATGCACTGAAGGAAAATGTTTGCAAGTCTAAACTTATACACATTATCGTGCCCATTGTGCATTTTATGGATTTTCAAAAAGCAAAACGTTTTAGCTCCTCAGTGGAGGACAGGCGACCTTTCTTATACCCAAGGAGATAAGATTCCGATACTGTATGCAAATCCCATCTCATTGACTGGATCATAATTTCGGCTGATTGAATATATGATATGTCATAAATATTGGATAAAAGTTTATACAATTTGACCCACAATGATGCAATGATCCATATCAATTAGTTTATTTATGGTTGGAAGCAGGGAAATTAAAAGTTTCACCATGTAGTTCCCTTACAACTAAGGATGCATGATAACTTATCTTGATTTTGATATAAGCAATGCTATTAGAGATGACAATAGTCTGGGGCTAGTTCGAAGCAGGGTTCAAATTTCGGCTGAGTCGTTCTTGACTCGGCTGAGTCATCTCCAAAATGGCCACCGCCAATCCGAGAACGATAAGCGAGTCGATCTTTGTTGAGGAAATAGACCTAACTCAGGGCCGACTCGGTCAAGTCTCGATACGACTTGGGTTGAGTTGGCTGAGTTGGGCCCGAGTCGGTTTGTAAAAAAAAAAAGCCTACCAAACTTACCCAATCTGGATCTAGGGATCGTCTGCCTGCCATCGCCGCCCACCGCCGTCATCGCCCACCCGCCCGTTGTGGTTGATTTCTCTTTCTCAGCTCTCTCCCGATCTCTCTCCCTTTGTCTCTTTCCCTCTCTCCTATCGTCACTGATATATCTTTCTCCCTCTCTCTTTATCTCACCTCTCTCCCGATCGCTCCCCCTCTGTATCTCCCCCCCGATCTCTCTCTCTCCCCCGGTCCTGATCTCTGTCTCAGAGATTGGGACAGAGGAAAGAGAGGGCGAGAGTGAGACAGAGGGGGAGATAGAGAGAGATACTGTGTCTCACTCTCTCTCTCTCTTTATGTTGAGTGTGTTAGGTGATATATTTTGAACATATGATACATAAATATTGATGTCTGTAACACCCCATCCTCGGTATACGTACCCAGTTATGTATCCTGATTTATGGAGCGTATTTTTTTATTTTATTTTATTTTATTTTATTTTCTGTTATTTAATTTCCTACTCATATAGCAATACTGCATGATTTGACTTTTTTGGAATTCAGATTTGACTGATTCTAGTTTCAAATATTATTTTTTAATATTCTAAATTTTCATGATTTTCTGGAATTTTTCAGATTTAAATTGTAAATCTTCAAAACCGGCGTCGGCCAGTTTCGCTGACCGACTTTCGGATTTTTAATTTACAAATGGAGTTGAAAATATTAAAACGGCTTTCACAGTATTTCTTAAAATCATGTTTTCTATCTAAATGAATTTTTTTAGAATTTTTAAAATTTATCAAAATTTCACTGGATTTGGTGTCGGCCAGTATCACTAGTTGATTCCAGGAATTTTAATTCACAATTGGGATAAAATTTCTGGATTCCGCTTTCACATTCCTTCTTAAAAATATTTTCTTCCTTCAGGCATTTTCTGGGATTTTTCAGATTTTATCAAAAATCCAGCCTACCCGGTGTAGACACCGTTCACAGTGGATTCCAGGATTTTTATTTTGAAAATGGAATTGAATTTCTGAAAACCGATTTCACTAAAAATCTTAAAATAATATTTATTATTTTTGAGAATTTTTGGGAGACTTTTGAGATACTTCATTTTTTGGGCTTTTCCTGAGTTTTCAGTGTTTTTCCAGATACCGAAATTATGTCCGTATATTTTATTATTTTCTCTCTCCTTGCCTAACGCGAGATCCTCCAACTCTGAACTCAGCAATTAATGCGGAGACTCTCTCCATCCCGCATTTAATGTTCCGTCCTTCAAAAGAAATCAACTCAGATCATGACACCCATGCTTTTTCGTCTTATTCTACCAACGCAACCTCGTATTTCTTGAACGCAAGCTTGTTTACCGCGTCCAGCAACAGCTAGACGCAGGGTTGTCTTGGGACGCAGCCCTTTTGTGAAGGGCGCCACTTTGAAACGCAGGTTTCATATGGAGTGACAACATTATATTATTATGTCACTATTCCCACCCTTATATATATACATGTGTTCACATCCCCATCTTCTCTCTCTTGCTTTTCTCTTCTCCTCCTTCATTTACAGCCAGCACAGCCAAAGAAAAAACAGCAGCCCAAGCTCTTGGCCGGCCATCACAACCCACCTTCTCCATTTTTTTTCCAACACCAAACTCCACCAACTCCTCCACCTTCTTCCCCTCCATCTCCTCCTCCATTTCCAACAACTACTCCATCTTCTTCAACCCCTTTCACCAAGAAACATCAAGGGAACCCATCTCCTCCATCAACTTCACCACCTTCTCCACCACCATCTACACCACCCTAGCCACCACCAAGCATACCATCTTCACCTCCTCGTCATCCTCTTTCCGACGAACTATAGATTCGTCCTCCGAAACATCGTTTGCAAAATCCCATTTTGTCAAATTGAACTATACTTGCACCATCAACCTCTCTCCTTCTCTTTTAAGGCCGGCCACCTCCTTTGGATTGGGGGGCCGTGCTCTTCATCATCGGCAAGACTCTAGGGCCGGTACCCTCCTTTTGGATTGGGGCCGAGCTTTTCTTCGTCGGCAATATCGCCGTAGATTATTCCGGTAATCGTTCGCGATTATTCCGGTAATCGTTTGGTGATAACTGACGACCACTTTAACAAAGAACTTATCCTCACTTGGTATTTTTCTCCCGGGGCGTCGGACGCATCAAAGGAACATTTTTAGGCGAGTAACTTTACTCGCCAAGACATGGATAACTTATTTTATACTTGTTTTTATATCAACAACCACAACCCTCAAAAGTTAGTTCTGCTCTCTGTTTGCCCTTTTGTTAGTCGACTTGATCCAATTACTAGTCGACTTGAACCCTTATTAGTCGACTACTCCCTTGTCCCAAGTCGACTAGCTTAATGAGACGCGGCCTTATTAGTCGACTACCCCTTCATCCCTAGTCGACTAACTTTTTCCTGAAGACGTGACCCTATGAGACGCGGCCTTATTAGTCGACTACCCCTTCATCCCTAGTCGACTAACTTTTTCTGAAGACGCGACCCTATGAGACGCGACCTTATTAGTCGACTTGGCCTTCCTCTATAGTCGACTAACTCCTTCATAAGTCGACTACTTGCCTCTCCCTAGTCGACTAACTTTGGCTGTCTGCTGTGGTTAATCACTTCCTTGAATATGGACCTTATCCTCGGGACTTGTATTATATATTGTTATTACATGACTTGTCACTTGACGAATATCACCTCTTGTCATGCTATCTCTTGACACCAGGCATGACACACTTGACTCTTATAATTATCACGATAACGGGAATGATAACCGGACATCATGTTTTACAAACTTGAATTACATGATAGTACATATTGTACTCCTGATACTCCTGTCTTCATAATATTCCTGACTTGCTCCTGCTCATTCCCGAAATCGGATAATATCTAAAGAAATCATAAAATGAGACAACTTACATCGGGTCGGGGGAAACATGCGGCTATCAATATATGTTCGTGTTTACAGTGGTTTTAGGTATGTTGTGCAACTACATTTTCCGGTTTGACCTGAGGGCCTCCAGGCGACCGAGGGGAGCGCTGGCTCCCTCCTTCTTGGTACCATCTTGATAAGGGCATTCTATAAGACCCTCATGTACGCCTTGCGGCAGGTTCCGTCTCCCAGCAACGGAACAATCCTGGGCCGTGGTCCCGGGTATGCACGGGACCCACTGTAAACATTGTTCGTTGATACCCCCGTTGGTTTCCAATAACAACCTCGATTTACTCATATGTGGATGTATGTGTGCTGGGACGCTATTACACATACCTAGACATATGGGTGAAACGAGTAATAAGTATAAATATTGAAAAGGGTAACTATAGATTTATTTGGGCCTTATCACTCTCATTTTATGCCTCCATTTCATGCTTATTGATCATGTACACTTGATACAGTTCTTGATGCTTAACACTGTTTTGATCATATCTCCCATGCACATACTCTACACGACATTTGGCTTTCACCTGTCTATTTGTTAGGGAGTTTCTGACTCCCCTGAACTTGCATGTTCAGGTTCTGAAGCCTGGACTGAAGCGGAGCCCTCCACTGAAGATCAAGCTTATTTCTCGGAGCAGGCTGACTTATCCTAGCTCCTTCTGTTCCTGAACCTTCCTGCTAGCTCGGGGATCTTCTTCTTCAGCCCGTGAGCACCTTTTGCTGTACAAATTGTAAATTTTACTTTTATACTTGGCTGTGATATAATATACATGTACCAATATATCACGCTCTGTGGTAACCTTGTAATCCTTATGTTGGAATGTATATGGATATATGCCACGTGTTTCCGTACTCTGATTCTTGTCTGTACTGATGCTTTGCGTATATACGTGAGGGTATTTCTGACCTGCGTATATACGTCGCAGTAACGTCTCCGTCCCCGCCGGATCGGGGCGTTACAATGTCTAATGTCTATATATATATTTTTAAATTTGTGGTGATTTTTTCAAAATTTTTTGAGTTTTTTATATAGCGTTTTGCACGTATCACCCAAAACCGATTCGAGACGCCGTGACCAATGCGTTTCAGTGCCCGCCGAGTCAGCGGCCGAGACCGCGACTTTGAACTATGGTTCGAAGGCCCCTCGACCTAACTCCTGCCCAAGCCCTTTCTAAAGTTGGACAATAATAAAGCTGAAAATTTAGGTCAGTTTAATTTTGGGATTCGGATTGGGGCAATCCGTAGGTCCAGCCCCGACATCGACCCATTTTGAGGCCTACTTCAGGCACTCTCCGAAAGCTCAATATCTATTTTCCACTTTTACTACCCTAACCCTAAGACTCCTACCCCAAGGACATAATTTTCTCCATTTCTCTCTCATCCTTGACATCATTAACATCATTGAGATCTACTATGAATGAAACCTGGGTCTCTATCTCTACCTCTCCTCTTCCACTTATTCCTCATCTCTCATCTCCAGTAACTATAATTCTCCATCTCTAATCCCTCCTTACATCGCCTGATTCACCTCCATCACCAAGCAAAGTCCACCCACCGAGCCTTTTTGATCTTTTGCTATATCGGTAAATATGATGATGTGTTCAGGTTTCTTTGAATCAAAAAGATTTTTTTTTTTTTTTTAACAAGCAACACTGACATAAGTGTCCTTCCATCTACTTATTAATTGTTTAAACCAAATAACCCTAGATACATACACAAAGCATCACCGAAATAGTACTAGAAATGTCCAAGAAGCCCAATAGGCCCTAAGCATTGAACTTTAGGTGTTAAGTGTTCTTTCCATTGGCAGCTCACCTTGGCCTCTGAATTGTTTATATGCAATACCAGTAAACATTATGACGTGTTTATGTTGAGATTGCTTTTTAATATCAAATACTTGTTTGTTAATATGACTTAAACGGATAGACCTATTTTGATTAATCAGACTTCTTAGTCAGATTTTTTCAACACAATCTGCCACCAAGAAACAATGACGTTGTAATCTAGATTCAGAAAATGTCCTTCAGTGTATATGTAGACAGTGGTGAATATTTGTTGTATAGCAATGAATACCGTACTTGCAATGGTACTTGACATTCCAAGGCCAACATGTAGATTTTTTTTTTCCTTCTGAGGAATGGCCAACATATAGATGATATAACGCAAAATGAACCTTGAGATGTGGGCTTAACATCTATTGTAATTAGAAATTGTTCCATAGTCTTTGTGCAACGAGGTTTTCAGTTTTCAATTACTTTGATGCTTACAAGTAAATCCATAGAAATATTCGTCTTAAGTCACTATGACATCTACTCATGCTCACTCATTCGCCCAAGATGAATAGTTCTGCTACAGGATATTCGTTTGACCAAAAAAAAAAGTGGCATTAGTGTCCTTTCATCTACATACATTTATCTAAACCAAGATGCATATATCAATCCTCACTAAACTAACAGTAAAAGTGTCCAAGATGCCGCGGTAGGCCCTAAGCTTTGAAGTTTGGGCTGCATCGACAACTCAAGTGGCGAGTTGTTTTTACCACGTTCAAGATAAAAGTAATAATCTTTTAGGGGCAAGGTAACCTTTCTTTTTGCTTACTGCTTTTATAGAGTTTATTCATATATATTTTTCCATCTCATATTACCCGCACGTAATAAATTATATCACGAGACACATTGGCGGCGGCAGAATAATTTTTCAATGTGTGCGTAAATGTAATAAGAATTTCAGTGTGAACGTAAGGGTCTATTTGGTTGTCATAATTGACCGTAATTCGTAAGTCGTAATTGGTAAACTCTTTTACAGTTATAAATAAGTTACATGCATGTAAGTTTTACGGTATTTGGTTGATAATATAAAGTTGTAAGTGAGAAAATGTATTGTGTTTTACGTTGTTTAGTTGTCGTAATATGTAAATCGTAAGTGAAAAAGTTGACAATAAAATTAACTATTTGGTGATTTAAAAAATTTAAATATTGCAAATAAATACTAAAAATATTAAATATTAAAAAAATTAATATTAATTATAAAAAATAATACAAATTTGCATGATCACAAAATTAACTGTAAGTGGGTTGTAAGTGTGATAGTTGGGTTGCAAGTATGTGGTAGTTGGGTTGCGTAAGTCTCTTATGAATTACTGTCCAAAAAAACAGCATAGTTGTAATTGGGCTGTAAGTCATTTACGAATTACGGCCTTTTACGTGAAACAAACAACCCTTAAATGTAATAAAATAAGAGAGAAAAAAGTAAAAATATGATATTGCACCCACCAGAACTAGAACTTGTGACCTCCAATAACTTAGATTTATAATTTATCACTTAAAATAGAGATAAAAATGTCTTTATGTTAGTAAAATAATCTAAAAAGAAGAGATTACATATAAAAAAGTTACAAACTGTATGCTATTCTATTATTTTATAAAATCTAGTGTGGGCGGATGCCCACACTGGGCTATATTTGGGTCCGCCCTTGATGGGACAATTAAAAGAAGCGATGCAACACCACGAAGGTTGACATGTCTCGAGTTGAAAAATAAGAGCAGATCCATGGCAAATGGCCAACAAATTTTAGGTGGACAGCAACAAAAGTCTATATGCTAACGGCAAATAGGAAAAGTGTATGATGAAGGTGGTGGATGTGGAAGTAGTGTCAGCGGAAGTAGAGAGTAAAATGTTAATTCCTCTGGAATACTTAAAACAAGAGAGATGGATCATAAAGATTCAGAGATTAAAGGTATTCATGATTTTTATCAACACTTTTATATGATGTCACTGTCCTAAATAATATAATTGTGATCTCCTGACCAAAATAAATAAATAAATTCTGTTCTCCTTCAAACTATAATTATTCACATAATATTATTTTGGTACAACCACCATTTAAGAAATTAATGTCATTGACTCATCTATGGGAATGGATGAAGAATACATTTACTGAGGTAATAACCATTTATTATCTACACTACACATGAATGTAATGATATCTCATTTTGCACAAGCAGAATGAACAATAACGTGAAATGGTATAGACAACAAAAACTGATCTACTTACAATAATGTGTCGAGAACTTGATGGTGCACCTGAGGCCTTTTCTCCTTTAATAGAGCAGCAAGTTTTCCATCAGGAATCTACAAAAGTTGGTTGAATAAAGAAATAAATCATTCTAGCCTATGTTGTAACCCAGTGTTGAAAAAAGCTAGCTTCTAAAAAACTAGTTTTTTAGCGTAGCCCTCCTTAAACGCTATGTAGAGCTCTATACAAAACAATGTAGCTATCCGCTATTTTAAAATAGTTTAAGCTATTTACGCTTTTATGTAGCATAGTGTAGCTATGATATGATATGTTTCTTATTATCTGACTTAAATGGGTGATTGTGGGCTTTCTTAAGGTACCTAAATTAATGAGTTAGAGCTTTCTTCTCTCTCGAGTGATGAAGCCTCGTCTTCAGTAATGAGACATTGCAATAAAACTCCAAAGACCCATCAGTGAGTCCTGAGTTTTAATAACGAGCCCTAACATTCGACTGCGAGATTCGATCTTTGACAACTACCCCTCTATGACATTGACCAACACCGGCGAGCCTCAATCGAGTCCAGTGGAGGTCTTTATATAGGATTAGTTTACATTTTTTAAATAAAAAACAAAAACTATGTAGCTTACGCTCCACACTACGCCATTAGCTATTAGGAAGTGGAGCGCTTACGCTTCACGCTATCGATATTCTCAACATTGGTTGTAACCAAATATAAATTACAAAGATAACAATATGCAATAAAGCAAATGATAACTGGCAATACAGTCAATGTGCATCAGATGCTGAACTTTGCTTAATACGGGGTGAGATTTTATAGGGCACATTGGCTTATGCCATTTTTCAGAAATTATTATCCCACTTACTATAGAAGATCTTTTCCTAGTCAGAGAGAATTCTAGGAGGGTTTGCTCCAAGGCTAAATGAGCTTAAACAGCATAATCAATAACCCACGTTATTCTACTTGCTAAGTCGGATGGTTTTATGACAAGTCCTTCTCTTGTCAACCATTTTTCATAGCCAGGTATTTGGTGCCAACTCATAGGGCTGATAACCTGCCAAAAATTTCACCATTTTTAAAAGAGCCTTCTCAACATAGAGTTGTATTCTATCGCCATAGATGAACACATTCTGATGGGATGGGAGAATGTTCAAACAATGATGGTGGTGATTTCCAAAACAGAAAATGGTCTCTAAAATTTTCTCAAATATCACATAAATTAACTTCTATGGAAACTTTATATGATCCAAAATTATCTTCCTTTGAGAAAATGTGACAAGTTTAGATACTTAAAAGTTTCAATCTCACAATCTGTCAGCAAATATCACATAAATTATTGAATAAACTAAGTGCAGTTTACCCTCACCATCTTTTTGCGCTGAAAACGAGCAATCGCGCTGCTCCGGTTTCACAATCCGACCTCCACCTACAAAAAAAATCATCATCATATGAAGTCCAACATAATTCTAGCTAATTGGCTCGTTTGAGACGAATAAAGTTGAGATTTTTTTTTCCCCCCTGACCTGAGCGAGAAATTGTAGTTGTATGGAAAAGAGTAGCTTCAGTCAGATCCAATTTAAGAATAGGGATTTGCTCAACTTGTTATTGGGTCTCGGGTCTGAGACCCGTTTGCATAACGGTTTTGGATTCCGAAACCTACATTGTCCGTGCAGTGCACGGGCCAAAAAGTCTTAAGACCGCGTCCTCGACCACAACGAACCAATAATCCCACCCTTTTCCCTCCAAAAAGCCCGCCCTAAATCTCTGAACACACTCTCTCTGTGGACGGCGAAACCCTAAGTTCTCTCGCGATTCAGGTAGTCTTTTACTCTCTCTATCGCTATATACTTTAATAATGATCAAATTGTTGCTGATTATTTCCTAGAGGTTCCATTTTGGGGCTTTTCTTTGTTTGTTCATGAGATGGCCTGCCTGAAATTTGATAGTTTGCTAGGGTTTCGGAGATCCATTTGAGAAAACTGGAATTTTAACTCATTTCAGTGTAATTTTTGGTCTATTGTCAGAAAAAATTTGTTCAAATTTTGTTTTCGTGATGTTTAATGAAACGGGTTTTCTTGGAATTCGTTAATTTGTTTAGTTATCAAGTGCCCATGTTAAAAATTGTAAGTTTTGATCGATTTCATATCAAAATTTTCTTTTAACTTTTACAAATTTGAGTTTAGTTTCTTTCTCCCTGATGCTTGATGAAATAGGTTTTCTGGAAATTAATTCTGTAAAATATCAAGGATACATAAAATTGGTTAAAAATAGAAAAATGGTTTCAAAAGTTTTTGTTTTCTCTATATTAATGTCTTCTTGATGTTTGTTGAGATGAGTAAAAATTTCATTATTTTGTTAAAATATCAATCATGGCTAATAATAGTGTAGTTCTTGTACCAGTTTCAGTAACCCTTCTTTTTTACTATTAACAAAACATTTTCAAGGATCCATGAAAAAAAAAATTCTTGGTGAAATAGGTCATCATGAAATTGGTCTCTTTGTTAAGGTTCAGAAACATTTCATTTTTCTTCTGTTTAGTAGAGAAAAATTTCAACCTCTCTTTTTTCTTGATGTTTGATGAGATCAGGTTCTTTACTTTTGTTAATCAATTATATGCATGTAAAAGTTGATGTCTTTCTTTTTCACTGGCGTCACTAGCTTTATTTCATTTTAGCATTATTTATATGATTTTGTGTGTAAAGATGTACTTCTTGCTGTCAAAAGGATGGCATAACATACCTTGTCTTGTTTATATATGTTTGAGGTGAATAAAGATTTATATATTTGTAAGTATTAGATGCTCACAGATATGGATGGTGGGTCCAGCCATGTCGAATATCTCAATTGGTGGCAGCGTCCTACATATCATAGGGTGTAATTTAAAGAAAAATACTATTCAAATACTTTTTTGAATATAATGTGGCTTCATGCCACCTCCTCCAAATACACGGGTCCAGTAATAGGTTTCTTAGAATCTAGTTATGAATGGGGAGCACCCCCCCCCCCCCCCCCCCCCCCCCCGGTTCCTTCCATGAAAAGTTTGTACAAGTTCTTCTGTCACTAGAAAAGTTGTGTGAATCTTGTAATGTAACTATAGGTTTCTTTGGTTGAGAGTAGTAACTGAAGCTTTGCTACTGCTGTTTCTCCATGTCATAAGAAAAGAAAATGTCTATATGCATATCAGGAAATTCTTACGTTTGTTGTTTTTAGCATTTATTTTTCTTTAAGAAAATAGACCCTGTGATGATGCATTCTGTCAAACTGAATGAAGAAACTGAAGTATTGTTTCCACTTTTTCACTTTCTTGTTCATCCTTATCTTTCATAAAACAAACTTTTGTTTTGCCTTAAAACAAAGTTTTTTTTTTTTTTTTTTTCAATTTGGACATCTATATGGGATTTCAAACAAACTTGTTTTTCAGGGTATACAATGGATTCGTCTGGCCGAGATATCTTTGGAGATGTAACTCATAGTGGAAAGACGACAATTCTTGAAGGTTCTAGTCAGGAATCTGTAAAAAACTGTGTAGATTCCAATTCAGAAAGATTGCTAGATGAAGGAAAAAGAAGTTTGTGTAAAGGAAAAGCCATAGTTTATGATATGCCTCCTCCATCTCCACCAAATGCAAAGCGGCCATTCCAACCTCTGATTTCAGGTGAATTTTGCCAAGATAATGCAGGGGACAAAAATAAGGACACTGATCATTCTGGACTCAGTAGTTTCTCTTTTGGTCTCATACCTGGTCATTGCAATGAATCAGAGGATATATCAACTGAATCAGATGAAGCAGAAGATAATTACAAAAGGGATAGTGCAGATGTGATGGGGAATCTCAATCAGATGGTCAATGGGCCGCCTTTGTCTTCCTCACATGATCACAATGCTGATTTTTTGGCTTTGAAAGAAAACATGGTTGATGGCTGTGGAAACTCGACTCAGGAGCTATTTGACAGCATAGGCTTGGGGAAGGCGTGTTCATGTTCATTCTGTCTCAAAGGTGAATCCTGTGATGACCACATGATGGTATAGACTAGTATGGATTTTGCATCTTACTGCTGTTCCTTTTTAGAGCTTTGTTATCCCTTCCTTCCCTAGTTAGGAGGTCCCAATAACATGGCACTTCTGGAGCCTCTCGCAATGCAGTGGCACTCATGTGATTGTGGTTGTGAGGAAGGTGTGTGTCATGCTGGGTATCCTTCTGACCTGGGAAGTTTTTCTGTTATTTTCCCCACTAACGCAGCATCTGATTTTGGGACATATGATGTTTATGTTGATGCAAGCAGCTACACATATGTGGATGGATCTTACCTTCCAAGATACAAGAGGCCGACTAACTGGTAAACCTGCATATTACTTTTATTTTACTTGTGCCAACCTCCAACTGTTCATAATGTTGTTAAGAGGAAAGATTTCATCATTACGGATACCTCCTTTGTGTATAACATATATTGTTTTCTTCAGAATTGCAGAAAAGCAAGAAGCGTGCGGCTGACCAAGTTGCCAAGGTTTCTCAAGGTTTCTCTAAACTATCCAAATCTACAAAGTTAGAGTTTGATCTCATGCAGAATTGGAAATCAATCTTCATTCATACACATGATGCCCTTGCCCGTGAAATTGCCCAAACTGTAAGTCATTCTTCCAATATCATTCCCTTCCATTTCTTGTAAATTGCTAAGGTTATAGTGATAAAGCATAAATGATTGATCATGTTTTATTAAATGCTCGAAAGGAGTGGTCCTAAAAGTAGCAAAAAGTTGGATTTATCATGTAAATGAACAGCTGAAAAGAAAAGCTTGTGGCAGATTTTTGTACTCGTGTATATTAGCAATAAGGCCAAACTAATATGTGAGAACATCAATGAGGAATAAAACTAATTCATTGTATGGGAATTGGGATCTTGTTCCACACCTTAAAAATGTATTGAAAGATTCAGATAAAAAGGCCAAAACTGAGAAGTGAATCATTATGAAATGTGATGCTTTGGATAGATTTCCCACTATATATATTATGGTAAAATCAATTATCTACTTTGAAATAAGATTAAACTCCCTGATAAACTTTACTAAACAACTTCATCCAGACCATCAAAGCTGGTATCCAAGTCTGTCTAAAATCCCTTTCTTCTTTTCTCATTTATCACTTCATTCATGTTGGATTACCTACTTAATAGGAATTCCTAAAATAAAGGGACCCTAAAGGAAAAGCTTCCATTATGCTGGAGATATCTCCTACTTTTGTCACTTTTGCATGTGAAAATGTTCCCCTTTCTTGTCGTTATTATTTTTGAGATCCATGTTCTTCCTCCCCACTATATGTTGTCTTTATTTTCCCTTTTGGAGAAAACGTTATACTTTGTCGCATGACATCAGCCACATAAAAGGTCTTCAAGATATACATATTTAAAAATTTGAAGTAATCCAATGACAAGGCATTGCCATTAGTACTTCCAATCACATTCTGAAATCCAATTCAACTTTTTATGGGCTCCCTTGCCAACCAGAATCTCTCCTTTAATATGGAACATCAACAAATCATCAAGACCAAGACTACTCCCAATGCTTGCAATAAGCTGCTTCCGACTTAGGCATTAGGTTCTATGTTGTATTCCACCCGTGTCCACTGCTGCCAAGTTCTATAGCCATCAATATGCTCCATCAAGTTTTCTGCACTGAAGTTCCTTCTGCAATCTTTGTTATAGAAGCTGAATATAATGCGTGCTTTGGATTTTTCCCAAGAAAAATGTCAGATTGTGAGTTTTCCCCAACAGCTATTATCAGGAAATCCATCTGATTCGTCTTGTCAAAGGAAATGCACCAGGTGGTGCTCTCAGATATCCGTTTTACCTCCATCAGGCCATGTATTTGGGTATGCACATGGCTATATGTTGTTGTTGTACTGAGGTATTGTGTCTCATGGAAGAGTCGACCCAAAATGACTTGGGCTTAAATGCCATACAAACCGCCTATAGTTTTAACAGAATATACTGTCAATTTTTGTGAAGCTTTTGTGGTTTATATTGGAAATAAAATGCACCACTTTAGAGCATCAACATAATCATGGATATCAAATTTCTATATCTATGAATCTGCAGATGGAACGTATAGTTCATCAATTGGTCTTCTTGAGTTCCTCTTGAATCAACAAGGAGTGTTATATGACAAGGTTACAAAGATCTGCTTAGTATGTTGGTTTGGTTATGATACACCCCACAAATTTTTTACATAGTTTCAGGCTGGAATTTAGAGTGTCATTAGTGCTAGCCCAAAGCCCCTTCACTTTAGTTTTGATGATGACTAACTTATGAAGTTAAGTTACTAATGATCTTGTGTTTATATAGTTTTAGATATTGATCAAGATCTTAGTAGGTGTATAGCTTCAACAAAGGATTCAAAGTCGAGTTTTGGAGCTATCAAGTGTTGATTCAAGAGCTCGCGCTTCAAGATAGCATCTAGAACTCAAGAGGAGTCAAGCTCATTTGGATTAAGTTTGGATCGAGTCGTCTTGGAGAAGAAGATCGACAAAAAGACTTCGGTTTAGGTTTGTTTGTTTATTGTTTAGATCTTGTGTACGGATAGTTTAGTTTTGAGTTGCTCAAGTATACACACACAAGTTTAAACAGTTTTTGGTTTCAGTTTAACCGTTTGTGTTTTCAAGAATCCATTTTATAGTTTTATGATTAGATTTTGTCAAACAAGTTTACATGGTTTAATATATATTAGATTTCATCCATATGTATCTATGCTTCATATGTTTATAAAAACTTATTTTGATGTCTCTAGTGATGTGTTTAAGTTTTGTTTTTATCAAAACTTATTTTGAGATTTATTGTCAAAAACAAGTATATATCATTTACTAGGTGTATTGGATTCTATCCACACACTATGTTTCAAATGTGTTTCAATATCTTACTTTTGTATTCATACAAGTTTATAGAAAAATCAGTTTTCTATTTCACGGCTTAAGTTTTAGCAAAATACAGTTTTTGTTTTGAGCCTAAATTTCTAAGCCTTAAAAATAGTTCCAATTTGTTTGTAAAATGTGTTGAATTTTGATCACGCATATTTGTACGTCAAATATTTACATGAACTTATTTTTGTGAATTTTATGAGATTTTATGAGAATTTATAGGTATTTAAAAGACCACATTTTTCATTCTATAAATCTTGGTTTTGGGCTGCTGTCGGCCGACCGACCGGTCGATCGACACATGGCTCGGTCGACCGACGTGCACAGAAATGTGCACAAGCCCTTTGCCTGGGCTCGGTCGACCGTAGCTAGGCTCGGTCGATTGAGCGGTCGATCGATTGGCACTACCCATGTCTCGGGTAGGGGACGGTCGACCGAAAGATCGACCGACAAGCCTTTGTCTTGGACGGCGGTCGACCTGCGGTCGACCAACAGACCATTCTGGACATGATTTGACCCAACGATTATATTTTGGACCCCTATAAATATGGGTTCCCTTGGCCAGTTTTTCACAAGTTTTCCAAGAGCAATTTTTTCCATCTTCTCAAGTGTTTTTAACAAAGTTTGCAAAAGAAGTTTTCGAGCCAAAACTCTATATCTTTATTTGTTTCAAAGTTTTTGGAAAATCAAAGAAAAACGATGCTTTGGGAATTCTATTTTGTTCTTTATTTTTTTCATATCTATCAAGAAGTTTTTTTCTAAGTGTTTTCTTTGTTCTTTTTCAAACACTTTGTTTACTCACATACTTGAGCTTTTCATTGCAAATTTATCCTCTAGGATCTTGTTTGTGAGAGGTTTTTGTTTGTGATCTTTTGAGATCACCAAGTGTTGTTGTGATTTTTTAGATCACCAAATTATTATCTTTTTCTATTTGCTTTGTGCCTACCCTCTTGTGTAGAGGTGTGAGAGTTAGAGTTGTGTACTCCTTATTTTATAAGTTGTAATTTCTTGATGGAGGTCCCTTTGTGGAAGATTCTTAGTGGATAGTTGAAATCCTTTTGTGTGAAGATGTGGATGTAGAGCAGTGGCTCGAATCTTGAAACATATCCTTGTATTTGCGTTTGATCTTCTATCTCTCAACTCTCAACTCTTTCTATCTTGCATTGTCATTATTGCTCATTCATATACATACGTGATATTGTTTGTGTGCTTACACTTGTGTTCAACCAAGAGAGTTATTGAAGCACCTTAACTCATAATTTAGAGGAATCGTGTGGAGAAGTTTCAGAGCCCTTCATGAGAAATTTAGACTCACTCTTGGTTACACTTTGTGTGCTACTTTTTAGTTTTTAAGTTTCACATTATTGTCACTGGATTAACACTACACCTATTCACCCCTCTCTTGGTGCACTTTCATTAGTATCAGAGCTAGCACTCTGGATATTCGGTTTACATTTAGGAGTGTGATCCTTATGTGCTAATCTAGTAGTTGCCTTGCACACATTTGTTTACACTCAAGGATTATCTTGCACCTCTCATGTATGATGTTTTCAACATTGACATGTGAAAATTTAAGATGAGTGCTTACCTCAAAGCCTTAAGATTGCATGTTTACCTTACCACTACCAAGAAATCATATCTTGGTAATGACAAGTACTTAGAGGCCAATGCACAAGCATTAATTGCACTTAGGCAATCACTTAGCAAAGATCATCTTTCTTTGATTTCTCATTGTGATTTCATTTTTATAGTGTGGAACACATAGATCTCTCCCAAGTAACAAGTTCAACACATTTTGAAGAGAAAACCAAGAAGAGATGAGTCCGACCAAGCTGGCTTCATAGTCAAAGGGAATGACTCTCTTGAGGTACTTCAGAATCTCATCTTGATGATTGTGCTAGCTTTTCTAATGATCATCATGATAGTATGGATGCACATGCTTTAAATGAAGAGTTTTTCATGTTTTGTGAAAACTTGTTAGAAAAATATAAACTTTTGAAAAAGATGAGTTTTGATTTAAAAAGGGAAAAATGAAAATTTGCTTTTAAAATTTGATTTGATTTTGAAGGAGAAAGTTGAGATTTCAAATAAAAGGGATTCATTAAAAATCAAACTTAACCTTGTTTTAAAAGAAAATGAAATTTTAAAATAAAAATGAGTTTAATGATGTTTTGAAGAAAATGAGGTTTTGTCTTCAAAACTTGATTTTATTTTAAAAGAAAATAATTTTTTGAAAAACAAAATTGTTTTGATTTCTAAAGAATTGGAATGCATTTCTTTAGAAAATATTTCTTTGAAAAATGATTTAGTTGTTGTTAAATGATTTTGTTTCTCATTCTTTTCATGCTCATATTGATTCATCTTCTCATGATAAGAATTTTGCATGCTCCACATCTTCTTCAAATATTAATAATACTATTTGCATGTTGAATAAGAGTGTAAATTGTTTGGGCTCTACTTTGAGCCAATGTGCCATAAACTACATAAGATTGAAATTCATGTTTCACAAGAAATATGCTTCACATATTTATACACAAACCACGGCATACACATGCTCATTATGCTCACACACATGATTCTTTGTATGCTAATGTGTACACTTGTACACATTGTGGACATACGGGCCACCTTGCAAAATTTTGTTATGATATAATACATGTTTTAAATTTTACAATTAAGAATGTTTGGGTTAGAAAATGTGCTAACCCTGGAGGGCCCAAGAAAGTTTGGGTACCAAAATCCACTCTTATTTCTTTTGTTGTAGGTGTGGGCTCTCACAAGACGTGAGAGATTTGGTGTCTTGGTGGTAGATGTGTTTGAGCTTGATGACATTACATTGGATGCATTACTATAAAGGAAGTTTTGGTGGGAGGACCACAATGGTTTGGAGATTTAGAGACTAGTTCACTTGGTTTGGTAATTATCTTTAACTTTTTGTTTATGTTTACATGCTTTCTTATTGATGATTTTTAGCATGTCTTGATTTTCATGTTCATTATGTTTAAATATAATGTTTATTAAACTTGTGATATACATATATAGTATTTGAGCTATACCCATACTTATATGGATCATATCTTTGTGTTCTCAATTGTTATTTTGCTATTGTGTATATCCTAGTTTTGATAATACTTGCATTTATACTGATGATTATATTTGTTTATTTACCTTGTTTTGATATTTTTGTACTTCATGTCTTGATTATATGTTTATATGTAACTACCATTAAAATTTGTGTTATATTTGTACAAGTAGTGAGCTACACTTGATTTTTATGTTTGAGTGCTTCGTTACTCATGTGTACTCATTAGATGTACTCGTATGACCTAGTTTTGATGACTTTTATATTTATACTTGTATTTCTTTATTTTTATATCACTTTTTGTACATATTTTTCATAAAAATGTGTTTTTTGCCTTCATGTATATGTAAATTTTGTCAAAACTATATGATATACATGTTTTATGTTTAAGTCTCTTGCATTTATATGTCTTGTACTATTTTATAGACTCAATTTATATTTGGGATAAATATGTATGCTTTAGTTCTGACAAAACATATATATGCATTGAAGATTGTTTAATTTTGATGAAAATAATTTTTTTGGGAATTTCATTGTGCTTCATTATTTTATTTTCATGATTATGTTTATTACATGATTCTTGTGCACTCTACATTGTGCTTACTCATGATTTTAGTTTCATGAGCATATATGTGCTTTATAAACCTTGAGTGTCAATTTTTGTATAATTTTTATGTTTTCGTAGATATACTTATATTTTATTCTTTACTTGAAGAATTTCGTACTAGTTTTAAATTTACTTTAAAACTAGTTCATTATTCTTCAATTGGTAGAGTTTTCAACCTATGCTAAATTATTTTCAAGACATTATTTTTAAAAACTTCTACCTTAAAAGGGCGGTTGGTTGGGCAACCATGTCTTGTGTGTCCTATTGAACATTTTATAAACATGTGCATGAGAGGGTGGAAGTTATGAATTATACATAATTTTAATGATATTTTATTTTTATATACTCATGTTTTCTTATATATGTATGCATCATATCTTAATTGATATCATAATTTAATTGCTCTGATTATACATACATATTTATGATATTTTGTGCTAAATTAAAAATGCTATACATATATGCTTTATAGCACAAATTGTTTTATGCTAAGCTTGATTTAGTTCTAATATGTTAAATTGGTATCTTTGCAAGCTTATGCATTGATTTCATTGGTATTTCAAATAGAGGGTGAAAAATTCTTGATTTTATATTCAATTGGTATTTCATATATGATTGAAACGGGAAAATAATAAAGCAAGAGTTAAAGTTAGAAAGTCTTAGCCTCGTCTCAATGTAACAGTGTAGTAAGGGCTAGACGGGTCGATCCACAGGGAAGGATGTGATGGAAGCTTTTCGGAACGATTTTCTCTAAAGTTAGCTTGGAAGAAAGAGATATTGATTGTAAGAAATAGATTTAAATAGAAAGAATAAGTATAGCCAACTAATCATCTATCACAACCAAACACTAGTTCATCAAGAATAAATATCATGTTGAACTTATAAAGATTAACCCTAGATTATTGTTTCAAATCCAAGAAAGAAAAGTAAGAAAGAGATTAAACCATGTTGGTAGTGCACTAGATAAAACTAAGCATTGGTTTATTAAAGTCCCAAAGTATAGTTTAAGAAAAGTAGTCTTAACATTAAACCATCAAAGCATTCAAGTATAAACCAAGAATAATTATTAAATAGTATACCCTAAACCTAGTTTAACTCAATTCATGACTAGTCTTCAAGAATTATTTACTTACCCTAGGGTTTTTAACATGCATAGAGTTCAATCAACTTATCTTCATAGATCTAGGTTTTAGTTAGTGAAGAGATTAGCAAGCTACTAAGGAATTAGTTACACATAATTATAGTTGAATTTAGCATGGTATTTAAAGATTGCATAAAATAGATGAAACTAAAATGAAAGAAACACAAATTAAAAAAAGGCAAAGAGATTGAAAGAAAAAATGACCTTTTATTAAGTCTGTCACCAACTCAGTACAAAACCTTCTCCTTTCTTCAACTCTTCTTCAAAGTAAAAAGAACTAGAAAAATACAAATAAATTCGGAAAGAAAGAGGATCTAAAAGAAACCCTAGACTTGAGCTTCTGAGAGCTGCCCTCTTTGTTGCTCTGCAGGGGTATTTATAGGAGATATAAGACGTAGAGTCTCAGTACAACTCTCTCATGAAACTGCGTTACTAGATTCATCCAAATGGCCGCGGAAATGCAGCTAGAGCCGCGTTTCTGCGACAACAGTGGCCACGCGCTTTCTCGCGTGGTCTTATCTGGTCCGTCCATCTGGGCGCCTCCTTCTGGATTCTGCCTTCAGACCCTCTATCTTGAGAACTCTAGATAACTTGAGAAGCAAGTTATCACAAATCCGAATTTTGAAAAGGATTTGTTCCCTTTATCTTTATTTTTAAGCCTCTCTCCCCTTTATCTTTATCTTTGTTTTGCAAGCAACTAGGTTTAAGTAGAAGTCCATCTCTGTTTTAGGATAAGGATCCATCTTATCATTTTTCTCCTCCTCTTTAGCAATTAGGAGTTCTATTTTATCCTTCCTCTTCCTCCCCTAGATTTTAAATTAATAATCTAAAATTTAAGTTTAGATTAGGTTAGATAAGATAGAAGCTTCTAAATTATTAAAATAAATTATACATATGGGCTTGTGAGATTTTTGGGCTTTTAGGTTTCACTTGTGCTTTATTTCTTTATTCTTTAAATACTTAAGCCCTGCACAACTTTAAATAATAAAACATTAGTAGCAGTGCTTAATAAAAGAATAAGTAGGAAAATATGATGATAAATATGATGATAAATATGCACTTTTGACTACCTATTAATATACTGTCAATTGGTATCTTACTCCCATCGTTTTGAGAAAAAGATTTTATTTTAGAAAGTATTTGCATTTTTAATATTGGTATCAATAACTTTCAATTGGTATTATTTACAGTTGGTATCTATATTGCAAAATGGTTTAGAGTTTATATTCAATTGGTATCTTTGAATTTAAAAAGATTTCTTTCAATTGGTATCAATTGGTAAAAAGATTACTTTCTATTGGTATTTAAATTTTTTTCATGGATCGTTTACTTTCAATTGATATGATGTTTATATCTATGTTGTTTTTCAACATTTTTTTGGTATCAAAATTTGTTTCTATTGGTATCAAAATTTTGTTTTGAGATATTTTACTTATATGCAAGGGGAGTTTAACATCTCCTCTATGTATAAATTCATGTTGAGTGTGGTATATAAAGAAGAGCTTGACATCTTTTCTTTATATGGTATGCGTGCGTAGGAGGAGCTTAACATCTCCATTTATACATTGTATATTATGTATAATGGGTTAGGGTTTAGTCATCTCTTTCTTCATGTAATGCATGTATACAGGGGGAGTTCCTAATAGTGTCTCCTCTTCATGGATTTATGTCGCATATACATTCATCTTTCTTTTATTCACCTCTTTGTTGAGTGATAAAAAGAGGGAGAAGGATTTAAGTTTATATATGCATGTTGTTTTTGGCTATGCATATATGTTTATGTTTGTTTATATATGCATGTTTTCTTAATTTTTACGCATATATATGTGTTTTTGTTTTTGAGCTTTGTTGTATCTTTGGCATTTGAGCTACATTGAAATATCTTCATGTTTTTGCTATGAATGAGTTAAGGAGGAGCTTCTATGAAGCTTATCTTTAATCCATGCATATATAACCTCATAAGTGTTGTCATCATCAAAAAGGGGGAGATTGTTAGCACAAAGGTGCTTCATCTTAGTTTTGATGATGACTAACTTATGAAGTTAAGTTACTAATGATCTTGTGTTTATATAGTTTTAGATATTGATCAAGATCTTAGTAGGTGTTTAACTTCAACAAAAAATTTAAAGTCGAGTTTTGGAGCTATCATGTGTTGATTCAATAGCTCGCGCTTTAAGATCGCATCTAGAACTCAAGAGGAGTCAAGCTCATTTGGATCAAGTTTGGATCGAGCCGTCTTGGAGAAGAAGATCGACAAGAAGACTTCGGTTTAAGTTTGTTTATTGTTTATATCAATGTTCAAAATAACGATAACGTAACGATAACGTTTTTCTTTTGTTATGTTAAGATAGCTTATAACGTAACGCATAACGTAGGTTACGTGATTTAATATTTATTTAATAAAAATAAATATATATAGCATATTTAAGAATTTTAATAAATAAAAAATAATGATAATTGTATATGATCCGCAAATTCATCTGCGGGATCCAAATTTTTAGCCATGTTATTCAATCAATCTACACAAATAAGAATGAATTATAACAATTAACTAACAAACATGATAATTGAAATTGAATTATAGCAATTAACAACTAATTAAGCATGTCAATTTAGCAAAAAAAAATATAACAAGCATGCTGCATTGAATTTTAAAGCATGATATGATGATGAATTTTAAAGCATGAATTTTAAAACATGCCAATTAAAGCATGAATTGAAACTGTGAGCTGAGATCTCTCTCTCTCCCCTGCCGGCGATCTCAATCTCTCCCCTGCCAGCGAGCTCTCTCTCTCCCCTGCGAGCTGTCCCCCTCCCCATCTCTCCCTGTCTCTCTCTGCTCTCTGGTTCTCTCTCCCCCAGCTCTCTCCCTCCCGATCTCTCTCTCGCTGCACTCTCTCCCTCCCGCTCTCTCTCTCTCTGTGCCCTCTCCCCCTCTGATCTCTCTCTGCTCACGCAGAGAGAGATCAGAGGGGGAGAGGGCACAGAGAGAGAGAGAGCGGGAGGGAGAGAGTGCAGAGAGAGAGAGATCGGGAGGGAGAGAGCTGGGGGAGAGAGAACCAGAGAGCAGAGAGAGAGACAGGGAGAGATGGGGAGGGGGACAGCTGAGAGAGAGATGATCGGGAGGGGGAGAGCTGAGAGAGAGAGAGATCGGGACTGAGAGATCAGGTGAGAGAGAGAGAGAGATCGGAGGGCTAGAGAGAGATCGAGGACTCACCGCCGGCGGCCACGAGCAGGTACGTCTTCTTCTTTCTTCTTTCTTCAAGGCGCAAGACCTCCGGCAGCAATTAATCGGCGACGGTGACAGAGAATCGACGGCGGCAGGGATCGGCGACGGCGGCAGGGATCGGCGACGGCGACTTCCCTCTTCTCCTTTTTTTTTTTGGTTTGGGTTCAATCGTGCCCTAATCTCAGAACGAGTCGCGCGCGCCTTTATATTTTCGTGATTGCACAGTAACGTACGTTACTGTGCGTTACGTAATTAACGTAACGTAACGTACGTTACTGTGTAAAAAACGCAGGTTAGATGATTTTGCGTTTTTTTCTCCTGTTTCGTAACGGGGACCTCGCGTTAGTTACCGTAACGCGTTATAACGCGTTACATAACGCGTTTTTTTGAACACTGGTTTATATCTTGTGTAAGGATAGTTTAACCTTGAGTTGCTCAAGTATACACACACAAGTTTAAATAGTTTTTGATTTCAGCCTAACCGTTTGTGTTTTCAAGAATACATTCATGAATAGATTTCACCAAAACAACTTTATATGGTTCGATGTATATTGGATTTCATCCATATGCATCTATGCTTCATATGTTTAGAAAAACTTTTTTTATGTATCTAGTCATATATTTAAGTTTTGTTTTTATCAAAACTTATTTTGAGATTTATTGTCAAAAACATGCATATATCATTTACTAGGCGTATTGTATTCTATCTATACACACTATGCTTCAAATGTGTTTCAATATCTTGTTTTTGTATTCATATTATAGAAAAATCAGTTTTGTATTTCACAGTTTAAGTTTTGAAAAATACAGTTTTTGTTTTGAGCTTAAATTTCTAAGCCTAAAAAATAGTTCAAATTGTTTATAATATGTGTTAAATTTTGATCACACATATTTGTACGTCAAATATTTACATGAACTTATTTTTGTGGATTTTTATCAGATTTTATGAGAATTTATAGGTATTTAAAAGACCACATTTTCATCCTACAAATCTTGGTTTCGACCGACCGATCGGTCGACCGACTGGTCGACTGACGTGCACAGAAACGTGCACAAGCCTTTTACATGGGCTCGGCCGACCGACCGGTCGACTGTAGCTAGGCTTGGTTGACCTACTGGCATTACCCATGTCTCGGATAGGGACCGGTAGATCGAATGGTCGACCGACATACCTTTGACTTGGGGACGATCGACCGACGACCTCAAACCGTTAAAAATATGATCATTAGCTGGTCGACCGTGCGGTCGACCGACAGACCATTCTGGGCATGATTTGACCCAACGACTATATTTTGGAACCCCTATAAATATGGGTTCCTTTGGCCAGTTTTCCACAAGTTTTCCAAGAGCAATTTTTTTCATCTTCTCAAGTGTTTTTAACAAAGTTTTCAAAAGAAGTTTTCGAGCCAAAACTCTATATCTTTATTTGTTTCAAAGTTTTTGGAAAATCAAAGAAAAACGATGCTTTGGGAATTCTATTTTGTTCTTCATTTTCATATCTATCAAGAAGTTTTTTCTAAATGTGTTCTTTGTTGTTTTTTTTTTCAAACACTTTGTTTACTCACATACTTGAGCTTTTCATTGCAAATCTATCCTCTAGGATCTTGTTTGTGAGAGATTTTTGTTTGTGATATTTTGAGATCACCAAGTGTTATTTGTGATCTTTTGGATCACCAAGTTGTTATCTTTTTCTTTTTGCTTTG
Organism: Agave tequilana; assembly: GCA_038442645.1. Taxonomy (NCBI): domain Eukaryota; kingdom Viridiplantae; phylum Streptophyta; class Magnoliopsida; order Asparagales; family Asparagaceae; genus Agave; species Agave tequilana. The sequence continues at coordinate 87,439 of JAVJIF010017296.1, forward strand.
TGCCTACCTTCTTATGTAGAGGTGTGAGAGTTGGAGTTGTGTACTCCTTGTTTTGTAAATTGTAATTCCTCAGTGGAAATCTTTTTGTGGAAGATCCTTAGTGGATAGTTGAAATCCTTTTGTGTAAAGGCGAGGACGTAGAGCAGTGGCTCGAACCTTGAAACATATCCTTCTGTTTGCGTTTGATCTTCTATCTCTCAACTCTTCTTTATATCTTGCATTGTCATTATTGCTCATTCATATACACACACACATACTTGATATTGTTTGTGTGCTTACACTTGTGTACAACCAAGAGAGCTATTGAAGTACCTCAGCTCATAATTTAGAGGAATCGTGAGGAGAAGTTTCAGAGCCCTTCACGGGAAATTCAGACTCACTCTTGGTTACACGTTGTGTGTTAACTTTTAGTTTTTAAATTCTGCATTATTGTCACTAGATTAGCACGATACCTTTTCACCCCCTCTCTAGGTGTACTTTCAATTAGATCTTGCTGTTCAGCAGTCAGTCTCATGTGATACAAAGCTCCACAGCATGTTTGTCCGGTAGACCATGATCCAATCGTCTTATTGATATATATTTCAGACCTTACTATTCGAATTGTGGATCTCGAGGTCCAGTGGATTTTGCATCCAGGCATGTTGGTTATCACATACAAAACAATGTGGAAAGACATATGTACATGCCCAACTGATAATAAAGTCTTAGTAACTAATTCCATTTTTATTGGAATAAAAACTTTTGCATCAAAAATTGTTAGGCTTATAGTAAGAATCTCAATTTCTGTAGGCTGTCAGGTTGTTAAAATGAAAAACAAGCACTGGGGTTTAAAAGCAAAAGGACAAATATGATCAGATTCCATTGAATTTTAAATTTTTAACAGAAGTTTATAAACTCGTGCTAATATCTTTTTTCTTAGTTTCTCTCATTTTCTCTGAAGTAAAAGTCAGGAAGATGGTTGATGCTGATTTAGCTCAGGAGCATGATGAAAAAGTGATTAAAATATGGCGTTGGTAGTAATAAAAAGAAAAACAGGGTATAAATGAAGGGTGTTATATGCAATTAACCCTTTAAAGAGTGCAATGTACTCCTTCCTTTTGTGAACTCCCAAAAGCTTTCATGAACTTACATTGCTCAACATTAAAGGATATCACGCTATCCTAATAGTCAATAATTGAGCTTTCAACTAGCCAACAATAAGCTGGCCCTGCTTAAGGGTTCGACATACAAGTAACAAGCTCTACTGGGTAACCTGTCTCCCTTGGCATATCTAGTATATATTTGCTTTGAGATCAACAACTAAGCCATTTGTCCCAAGTATTTGGGGTAGGCTACATGAACCAAAAGAGAATTACGCCGGATCGGGCACCTGGATCATTCCCACTAACCATAATGTCATAAAAGTAACTACTGTCATGCTGTGTCCTAAGAAGCATTACATTATAACAACAAGAGATCAGAATGGAAACATCACATCCCAAGTTCAATCACGAACTCACTAAAACACTTAGGCCAGGAAGGCGGAGACTCTTTGAAACCATATTATGGTTTCCTTTAGGCATGCCTTGTTAGAACTCTCCTTAGCAAGATCATATATTTCCTCTGTATTACTGCCATTTAGATTATCAGATAACAGCTTTATCTAAAAGTTAAGTTCATGTGTTGTAGGCTCCACTGCATACAGCAACCCTAACGGTCAACAATTGTACCATGTGGCCTTCCAGCCAATTAAAAGGCCTTCAACAGAAAGATAACTCACTTGGAAATGCATAATAACTGGGGGAAATAAACATATTGTAAATTGCCATTTGTGAGATTGAAACCCGGGACCTTGAAATTTGATATCATATCAGATACCACATCACCTGAAAGCCTAACCTCAATGTATGTTGGCAAACAATGTATATCGAGCAATATTAACACTTAACACAGATAAAACTTCAGAATTTGAACTGATAATAGTATTTCTAGCGGGGAGATTAACAAGATCCCAAGCTCTGCGTTTCTAAAATTCAATTGTTTCTTTTGTCATGACTTTCCACTCTGTTTCACCAATGCCTTCTGGCCAAACTTTGATTGAAGGTCAAGGGATTTTTTTTGTACAGAGGGTGGGAAATGTGAGGAAGAAATTGTTGGGAATGGTGGATTCGAGCCCATGATTGAAGTCAAAAAGACTTGTTCCAAGATGACTTGTGGGTTTCCAAATTTTTTGACTTGTTCCAAGATGACTTGTGGGTTTCCTAATCTCTTGCTTTAATGTGCATGCAATTTGCATGGGAAGTCAAAAAGACTTGTGGGTTTCCAAAGCTCTTGCTTTGATGTGCATGCAATTTGCATGGGAAGTCAAAAGGGTTGCATGGTGGCATTAACAAGAATTTTAGAATTCTCTCTCTCTCTCTCTCTCTCTATATATATATATATGTATATATATATATATGTATATATATATATAGAGAGAGAGAGGGGGGGGGAGGCTTATGTAGTTCTGGAAGGATTCGAGCCTGAATCCTTCTCACTCAAATACCAACATACATCATCCGAATACAAGATTCGTTCCATTGAATTTGATCTAATATTATTTAAAGTAACTAAAAATAAAAAATCAAGTAATTTTAAATACTTTTTGCCTATGCATCAAGTAGGAAAAAAGGGGCAGCTTAAATAGTGAGTTGGTTAGTTTAACGGTGTAGAATATTTAAAACCTAACAAAAATTGGTTTGTAGGGGTTTTTAAATGTTTAGATTGTGATCAAATGGTCGGATCGAGAATTTGTATGAAAAACATAAATTTAACCAACTCATTTCTTTTGGCCGTCCATTTTGCGCCACTTGATTGGGCAAAAAGTATTCAAAACTCTTGATTTTTTATTTTTAGTTACTTTAAATAATATAAACAACGAAGTGGATCTTGTATTCGAATGATGTATGGTTGTATTTGAGTGAAAAGGATTTGGGCTCGAATCCTTCTAGAGCTATACAAGTTTATTTTTCTTTCTCTATATATAGTGGCGATCCGATGAGAAAGCTAGCTTAGGTGAGAAGATGAGAAGAGAGCACAAGAACCGTAAGATTATCTTTTGGGTGGTTAATATTAGTTTTTAGGTTGGTTAAGTCAATATTCCCAAAATATGCTGAAGCGGAGTCGCAATGAGAGTTGACAACGTATATACGTGAGGAAATACTTGACGTATACACTCTGAGCCTAAAGTGACATGGACAAGTTATATAATCTACTAAAATGTCCTAACACTACAATATGACATAAATTTCTACACATGATAATATTTAATAATCAAATAGAATAAAACAGAGTTCAGACGATATAGAAAATCGAATAAATGAAACGAGGAATGAAGAACAAAGCAAGATCAATACCCAAGATCAGAAGATCAAATGAATAAGAAAAGAGAAGAATGGGCTTGGTTTGGGCCGAAGAAAAATAAAGGAAAATAGGAAATTGAGAGAGTGAGGGTGCGAGCTTGGGAAATTTAAAAAGAAATCATAATAATAAGATTAATTTAGTTTTTGAGTTTTAGTTTTATTTCCTTCAAATCTAATCTCAACAACCTAGAAACTAATCTGACGGCTATAGTGCTCCTTTCTCATCTTCTCACGTAAGCTAGATTTCTCACCGGATCACTACTACACACACACACCCCTCTCCATTTGCATCAAGGGCAGAGAAGACACAAAAGAGTATTCCACTTCAAAAGTGAGAGTGAAAGTTGTCTACCACTAAAATTGTGAGATTGAGTGCAAGTGTGGAGAGGTTTCTAAGTGTGTTTTGTGTATCTCCATTCTTGTACTTGTGTGTTCATCAAGCTTAGGTGTTTGGCGTGGTAGAATTGTTCATGTTGTACCCATTATTTGATATATAGTGGAAGAAGTTTATATCGATGCCCTGTAGATGTAGGCACGTTGATGAACCACGTTAAAAATTCCTGGTGTTCTTATTTCTGCTTCATATCTTATTTCTTTTGTTGAGTTAGTGTGATTTTTCTCATTTTGTGATTTTTGATTCTAACAAGCGGTATCAGAGCCAGGTTGGCTTTTGTTGTTATACAATGGAAGCAGGTGGAAGCTCGATGATCAAACTCAACAACTCCAACTAGGTGACATGGAACCAAGGATGGAGGATATATTATTTTGCAAAGATTTGCATGAGCCGATCGAAGGTGCTGCGGCCTAGCTGGAGAACGTGTCTGACGCTGATTGGAGGAAGTAAGGCGATTGGCCACATTAGACTATGGGTGGATGATAGAGTTTTTCACCATGTGTCTAATAACTGATGCTCATGCTCTCTGGGGGAAGCTCGAGTCCTTGTTTGAAAAGAAGACCGCTGCCAAGAAAGCCTTCTTGATCAAGGAGCTCATCAACGTGAAGTACAAGGATGGTATGAGCGTAGCTGAGCACTTAAACAATTTCAAGAACATGATTAACCAATTAGCTACTATGACATGATGATTGACGATGAGCTGCAAGCACTCTTATTGCTGGGTTCCTTGCCGGGCAGTTGGGAGACCTTCTTAGTGACTGTAAGTAATTCTACTTCTAATGGTGTTTTAACCATGGGCAATGTCAAAGATATCATGTTTTATGAAGAAACAAGTAGAAAAGTCCAAGTACATGTGACCATTGTTTTAAATATCGGCCGAGAAACCGGTATATCGGCCGAGATACCAGTATTTTATCTAAAACAATACGGTAAGTGCAAAAATTTACCGGATATCTTTTTGAACCGATGTGGGCTGATATATCGTCACGTGGCCGATATATCGGCTGATATCCGAGATGAAATATCCGATATATCGGCTGATATAGTTACTTATTTGGATTATTATTATCTGTTTTGCTTGAAAGATTATTTTATTTTATTCTACGTTCATTGTGGTATTTCAATGATGTTTTTATGTGATGTTTGGATAATAACTTATTTCTTTTAATAATGTCTTATATGTATTCACTATGGATATATCAATTGGTATTTAGTACCATATCGCGATATATCACCTGGTATCTGGTATCTTGTATATAATTTTGCCGACCGGTATATCGCCGATACCTAATATTTAAAACACTGCATGTGACAAAAAGTAGAGGAAGGAGCAAGAGTAGAGGTCCGAGAGATCATGGCATGAGTCCAAATCGGTCAAAGTCAAGATTCAGAGGTATGTGCCATTATTGTGGCAAATAAGGCCATTTGAAGAACTGCCGAGTGTTGAAGCGACAACAAATGAAAGATGAAAACAATAATACCATCGCAGCTGAGATCCTTTCTATGGGCGAATGCCTACACATTGATAGCTCTAGCCAAGGCATTGAGTGGGTCTTTGACAGTGGTGCTTCGTTTCATGCTACATCCAAGTGGGAGTTCTTCTACTTGTACAGAGAAGGTGACTTCAGCACGGTGAAGATGGAAAATGATAGCTCCTCCAAGGTTCTGAGAATTGGTGATATATACCTTGAAACAAATGTTAGCTGCAAGCCGGTACTGAAAGATGTGATACATGTTCTCGAGTTGCGTCTCAATCCGATATCTGTATGTGTGATTGACCGACAAGGCTATGAGCATTACATTGGTCATGAAGATTAAAGCTTACAAAGGCTCAAATGGTGATTGCTAGAGACAAATTTTGTTGCACACTATACAGATCATATGTTAAAAGTCTGTAAGGGAGAGTTGAATGCAGTGGAGGATTCTTCTCTGGCACTATGACACAAGAGGTTAGGCCACATGAGTGAGAAAGGCCTGCAAGTTCTGGCTCTGGCAAAGAAGTCTCTCATTCCCTTTGCAAAGGTACACCTCTGAATTCTTGTGATCATTGTATAGTTGGTAAACACAATTGAGTTAGTTTTTCTAACACCTCCACAAGAAAGAAAACAATTTGCTAGATCTTGTTTATTCTGACGTGTGTGGTCCCATGGATGTGGAGTCGCTAGGAAGAAATAAATATTTTATTATATTGATGATGCTTACGAAAGGTTTGGATTTATTTGTTGAAATCCAAAAACCAGGGGTTTCAGACATTTCAGGAGTTTCATGCCAAGGTGGAGAGAGAGAGACCGATAGATCTCTCAAGTGCCTCTGTAGTGATAATGGTGGAGAGTATACATCTTTTAAGTTCAAAGACTACTGTGTGAAGCATGGAATACGACTTGAGAAGAGTGTCCCTGGCACTCTACAACACGAAGGTGTAGCTGAAAGAATGAATCATACCGTCATGAAGAAGATGAGGTGCGTGCTGAATACTGCCAAGCTACCCAAGCAGTACTGGGGTGAAGCTGTGGGAACTACAGTTTATCTCATTAACCGATCTCCTTCAGTTGAACTTTGATATTCCAGAGGGAGTGTGGACGGGAAAAGATGCGTCTTACTCTCATCTAAAGGTGTTTGGCTGCAAGGTGTTTGTGCATGTATCCAAAGAGCAAAGATCAAAGTTAGATTATAAAGCTACACCATGTATCTTTCTTGGCTATGGTGAAGAAGAATTTGGCTACAGATTATGGGACCGAAAGTAAAGAAGTTCATAAGAAGCAGAGGTGTAATTTTTCGTGAAGATCAAACACCTAGCGATTTTGATGAACAACTAGGAGGTGCCGTGAGGGAGTTGACCTATTGGTTTCAGATGATGAAGAACAACAAGGTGATACGAATGAAGTTGTTTCTGACATTCCTGAAGCAGATGACGATGAGGTGCCTCCAGAACCAGAAACTCTTGATTAAGAAGAGTCTGATCAAGATGTGTCTAATCAGGGGAGCCTCCAGCCTTACAAGAAGGTGAAGCTCAACTTAGAAGATCTAATAGAGTCCGAATTCCATCAAACAAGTACCCCTTATCCCTCTATAGCTTGATGACTGATGGTGGAGAGCCTGAGACATATGAGGAGGCCAAATCTCATAGAGATGGTGACAAATGGATAAAGGCAATGGAGTCCGAGATGGATTCTCTAATCAAGAATGATACCTATGAGTTGGTACAACTTTCGAAGGCAAAAGAACACTCAAGAACAAGTGGGGGTACAAGCTGAAAAGAGATAACATGACAAAGTACAAGGCTCTCTTGGTAGTCAAGGGATTTGGGCAGAAGAAAGGTGTTGACTTTGCCAATGGTGAAAATGACTTCCATTCGAGTTATTCTCAGTTTGGCAGCAAGCATGGATCTTGAGTTGGAACAATTACACGTGAAGATCACATTTCTCCATGGTGACTTAAAGGAGGAGATTTACATGGAGCAACCCAAAGGTTTTGAAGTCCAAGGAAAAGAAGACATGGTATGCAAGTTAAAAAAAAGTCCTTATGGACTCAAACAATCTCCAAGGCAGTGGAATAAGAAGTTTGACTCATTCATGGTGAGTCACTGGTACAAGCGGACCAATGCAGATCATTGTGTCTATACTCGTCAATTTCCTGGAGGTAAGTTCATTATCCTGTTGCTCTACGTTGATGACATATTATTGTTAGGTGACTGAAATACGTCGTGAAGGTAGGTGAAGCTTCAGAGCTCAAGAACGGACAACTATGCATAGTTGGTGCACAAGCTAGTCGACTCATGGCCAAGGGAAGTCGACTAATAAAAAATTAATTGACTAATGACATCTCAAGAGTCGACTAATGGTGCAAACAGAGAGTGAATATATCTTAGTAGAATGTATAGTCGACTAATGGCATGATTAGTCGACTAATTATCTGGACTAGTCAACTAATGAACATGCTGACAGTTTTTTCAGGTTCTGTTTCCGGTTCTAGTTAGAATCGAGTTTTCTTTTCCTCTGAGGTAGCATTGTTCGTATTGATCAAGTTAGTGTAGGACTAGGCTAATCCTATGGTTTATAAACAATCCCTTGAGATGACCTTCAATGTATGAGAGAAAAATAAGAAAAAGTGAGATTCGTGAGAGAAGTTTTAGCCATAAGGGTTCACTATTTTAGGCGGCCATCAAAGGGCTTGTAATCTTTTTAGAGAGAGGTGCGAGTGTCTCTCATTTTACTCTTTCAAAGTTTAATAAAGTTTCTCGCCCTTCTCTCGTGGGTGTACACACGATCTATTTGATTAGTGGAATCACATTAAATTATGTGTTGGCTTTCTCTATTTCAGAATATCTTATCTCTTCTTCTTGTTGCTCGACGATCTTGTTTTTTCTTTTTCCACTGCGTCGCCGCAACAATTGGTATCAAAGCATATCAACTCGATTTTCAACAATTGTTGGTCAAGATGCTTCTATGACTAGGAAGCTAAAAGAAGAGATATCCAAGTCCTTTGACATGAAGGACATATGGCCAACCAATCAGATTTTGGACACGCAGATTGTTCGTGACACAAAATCCAAGAAGTTGTGGCTGTCACAAGGGAGGTATGTTGAATGGGTGCTTGAGAGGTTTACCATGAAAGAAGCTAAGCCAGTGAGCTTACCTCCATTTCAAATTGAGAAAGAAGCCATGCCCAAGTTCACTCAAAGAAAAAGAAAAGCTGGCAGTTATTCTCTCCTCTTTGGCGATAGAAAGTCTTATGTATGCCATGGTGTGCACACGACCCGATATCGCTCATGCAGTAGGCGTTGTGAGCAGATTCCTCTTTAATCCTGGCAAAGATAACTGGGAAGCAGTAAAATGGATTCTCAGATACTTAATAGGCACTTCTAAGTTATGCTTGTGCTTTGATAATTCCAAACCAGTCTTGGAAGGATTTACATATGCTGACATGGCAAGAGATCTTGATGGTAGAAAGTTTACATGAGGCTACTTATTCACTTTTGTAGGGGGAGCTATGTCATGACAATTCAATTTACAGAAATGTGTTGCTTTATCCACTACAGACGCAGAATATATAGTTGCCACAGAAGCATGTAAGAAGTTGTTATGGATGAAGCGGTTTCTTCAAGAGTTAGGTTTGAAACAAGATGATTATATGTTCATGTTGTGATAAAATTGATATGCTTGATAGCAATTGTTGCGTGCATAACCTGGGATACCATACTTACTATGATACCAATAGTTCGGAGATTCGAAGATTCCCACCGACGATCTCAAGCACGTCATGAGATTGATTATCTCGAGCACATAAGATGAATATTAAAAGATATAAGAAGAAGAACACACAATTTAACGTAGGTCGGTCTAAACTTGGCCTACGTCCACGGAAAGAGAACTTGAGAGCTTTATTAATAAACTTGATACAAAGAGATATAATATTCCTCTTGATGACACAAGAGTATTCATATTCCCCTTGAATCTATGCTTAGATTATAAGAGTATACCTTCTCTATATATATTTTCACTTTACTCTTCTCTTTCTTGACTTTTTTATGGCCTTCTTGGCTTTTTAGGGCCTTACATTATTATTCGCCACAACTTTATTTTCTTCTTTTGCTCCAATTTACAATACTGGGTTATAATTTTTATTTATAAGATTTTATAATACAACTCTTATTTGGACTATGAGATGATCTTGGCCATTGGATGCTTGAAGAATCTTGATTAATTCTATTATGAGTTGATCTCCTTGGTCTAGAAGAATTCAAACCTTTTAATCATTAGAAGCAAATCTTCATTGAATAGGAATTGAATCCTATTCATACTCCTCCTGAAAAGGAAATTCGCAATTGCCTCACATTGATTTGGTTTTTCTTCAAGTCATCGTCTTCTCCAACTCAATTGGATTTTCTTGGACCATCATCTCCTCTTGAAAAATAAGATAAAATCCTAACAATCTCCACTTTGACTTGCTTTTCAAGCTTTCAACAAAACAACTTGAGATTTTAGATTACTATCTTAATTCTTTTCTTGGTTGTAATCATGTCGTGAAGCCTTTAACTTTGCCCCTCTCCCCGGGGCCTTGGTGGATTCACCGCCATGTCTTGGGCCATCTTGGGTCTTACCTGAATGCACCCTTTTTTAATCGTCCTGCAACACTTAGACCCTTTGCAATTTTTCTTGAACCTCCACCTCGAAGTGAGTTCCTTTCAAGCTTTTCATTAAAACTTCTTGACCTAATTTCTTTCCCTTAACTTGCATTGCATCACCGACGCCACCAACAAATTTCGCTTTGTGACGCTTTCCCGGCCATGGGGCCCTGCCAGTCTTGAGGTAATTCACCTCTAATTCTGTCATGGTCTTACCAACTTTACATGAACATTGTCAAGGACTTGTCATGCCTGGTCTTCCACCGATCACTTGGTGATGGTCCACCTTCTATCGATGTTTTAACTTTGAGACTTACCGTCTTCACATAACTGTCATAGTCTTACCGGGCCTTCCCGTCACACACTGTCATGGTCTTCTTTCTATTAATCAGGGTTGCCATCTACCATGGTATTGATGTTTGTCATGGTCTTCCTTCCATTAATCAGGGTTGCCATCTACCACGGTATTGATGTTTGCCAGATCTATTGCCCTGCTATTGATGATCTTCAAATCTGATAGATCCACCAATGCATGCAATAATCTCATCGTGTTACGACTAGTCTATCGTAACTTTGATTGTGATATCTGTCAGATCTGTACAGAACCTACATCAGACATTGGAATATCCTAGATCTGCATCCACCATTGCATCCAGAATGTTGGAAAACATAGGGCACCTTAATCGTCTGAATCCAACTACGATTGCACGATCTACCTTCCGATCAATCTCGTCCATTGATCGTCTTCATCACCCTCTGCTGTTTTTCCTTTGACTTGCTGCCGCAGCGAGCCTTCATGGGATGCCTTGTGCGATGTCTCCGTGAGCTCATCGAGCTCGTCTTGCCGTCCGTCATAGGCGCCGCTGCGTCTTCCGTGTTCAGATCTGAGCATCATTGAGCCTTGACGACTCTACCTTGATCAGTATACTCCAAAAGTCATCGATTTTTTACCTTAGAACAAATCTGAACTTTCTTGTTGTCTTCTTCATCTTGATACCTCCGCCGAACTCCATCGACTTGGCATCTTCTTTTTCATTTAGAGCACTCGAGTCTTGAACGAACACCATCAGTTTTGATACCATTTGTTGTAATGGAATTGATATGCTCTGCTACTAATTGTTGCGTGCATAACCTGGGATACCATACTTACTATGATACCAATAGTTCAGAGATTTAAAGATTCCCACCGACGACCTTAAGCATGCTATGAGATCGATTACCTCGAGCACACAAGATGAATATTAAAAGATATAAGAAGAAAATACAGTTTAACGTGGTTCAGCCCAAACTTGGCCTACGTCCACGAGGAGAGAGCTTTATTAATAAACTTGATACAAAGAGATTTAACCTTCCTCTTGATAACACAAGAGTATTCGTCTTCCTTGTTGAATTTATGCCTAGATTATAAGAGTGTACTTTCTCTCTATGCATCTTTACCTTGCTCCTTTTTTTTTTGCCTTTTTAGGGCCTTCTTGGCTTTTTAGGGTCTTATATTGTTGTTCATCACAACTTTATTCTTTTCTTCAGTTCTAATTTACAATGTTGGGTTATAACCTTTATTTAAAGGATTTTACAATACAACTCCTATTTGGATTATGAGATGATTTTAGCCATTGGATGCTAGAAGAATCTTGATCAATCCTATTAGGAGTTGATCTCCTTGTCTAGAAAGATTCTAAACTTTTTAATCTTTAGAAACAACTCTTTATTGAATAGGAATTAAATCTTATTCATACTCTTCCTGAAAAGAAAACAAGCAATCGTCTGAAAAGGAAACTGCTTCACCTTGATTTGTTTCTTCTGCTTCAAGGCATCGTCTTCTCCAACTCAATTGGATTTTCTTAGATCATCTCCTCTTGAAAAACAAGGCAAAATCGTAACAGTTCATTGTAATAGCCAGAGTACTATTGATTTGAGCAAGAATTCTACTCATCATTACCGCACCAAGCACATTGACATACGGTATCATTGGATTAGGAAAGCTATTGAAAAGAAGTTGTTTGAGATAAAAGAAGATTCACGCCAACAAGAATGTGTCAGACATGTTGACAAAAGTTTGTACCCCACAATAGTTGGAATTTTGCGTCAAGCTTGCTAGAATGGACTCCAAGTAAATTAGGAATCATGTTCGGTATTCGTCTCACATGGACTGGAGGGGGAGATTGTTGGGAATGGTGGATTCCAGCCATGATAGAAGTCAAAAAGACTTGACTTGTTCCAAGATGACTTGTGTGTTTCCAAAGCTCTTGCTTTGATGTACATGCAATTTGCATGGGAAGTCAAAAGGACTTGTGGGTTTCCAAAGCTCTTGCTTTGATGTGCATGCAATTTGCATGGGAAGTCAAAAGGTTGCATGGTGGCATTAACAAGAATTCTAGAATTCTCTACATGCCTTTATGTGTGTGTGCGCGCGCGCACACACATACATACATAAATACATACATATATGTATATATATATACATACATATATGTATATATATATATATATATATATGTATATATATATACATGTATGTATATGTATACATACACACACACACACATATAGAGTAGTCTTCGTGTGAGAAACTTTCTTACACGAAGACTGTGAGAAAATTATATAGGAGCTTTTATGTGGATGATCCGAACCGTCTATCTTGATTTATATACTTTATTTAGACTATCAATTAAAAATCACGCGAGTCCGAGCTTTTTTATCCATATAACAAGTGGTTACAAAACATATGTTATATTCACCGTAGAATAAAAATGTCACTTGATGTATCGGTAAAAAAAGTTAGAATCGCGTGATTTTTTATTGGTAGTCTAATTAGAGTATGTAGATCATGATGAACGGTTCGGATCATCCATAAAATCTCTCTTATATGGTTTTCTCACAAAGCTTATTATGAGAGAGTTTCTCATTTGAAAATTTTCCTACACACACACATATAGAGCTACCTCTCTATCATTTGCATCAAGGGCAGAGAAGATACAAAAGAGTATTTCACTTTAAGAAAAGTGAGAGTGAGAGTTGTCTACCACTAAATTGTGATTGAGTGTAAGCGTGGAAAGGTTTCTAAATGTGTTTTGTGTGTCTCTATTCTTGTACTCGTGTGCTCATGAAGCTTAGGTGTTTGGCTTGGTAGAATTGTTCATGTTGTATGCATTATTTGATATAGTGGAAGAAGTTTATATCGATGCCCTGTGGATGTAGGCATGCTGCCGACCCACGTTAAAAATCCTTGGTGTTCTTATTTCTGCTTCATATCTTGCTTATTTCTTTTGTTGAGTTAAGTGTGATTTTTTTTTTTTCTTCTCATTTTGTGGTTTCCAATTCTAACAGAAATGTGGTTAGCTATAGGACATCCAGGGGTGTGAGCGCTTCACCTGCAGTAATGGGCTAGCTAAGATATTCATGTCCAATTTGTGACTTAGAATGGCGAGTAGCTGCAACTCCCATGTGTCTTGTTTTACTCTCTACTTGTTGGTGTTGAATGCTGTATTTCTTTGCAATAATTTCTTTTATGCCTTAAATTCTTTATTATATTCTTTCATCAGAAATGATACTTCTACTTTCTGAATGGCAGAGGTCAGACCTTCAGGCACGTAGTAAACATAGGGAGAACTGCTAAAGAGAATCGGAGTCGAGGAGCAGTTTATTATGGATTAAGCCATAATAATGTGCTGATGCTCTTCTGACAATCATACACAGATGTTTGGTACTCCCTAGCAAACAGTACTTGCAGAATATTTGCAGTCAACTATCTGGTATTTGCTGAAACTAAGTACTGACTGATGACTGTCTGTAATTACTTAGCTATTATTGGTAAGAGTTTGAGCCTATAAAATGTATATTGATGTAATGTATTTCTCATAATATTTGCAAGATATTCATGGTTCTGGGCCATGCTGTTTTGAATATTGATCTTGGATGCAAGTTTATAGATTCTGCCTCCTTAATTTTGTTTCTATGTATTATTATAAGTAGTTAGATTAAGGAATCCTTTTAACTTGAGTTGGTGAAGATCAGGGTTTCTCTGTGAGAGAACTCTTCAGCACCATTTGCTGGTGTTTCTATGAGTTGAATCGTTGCAGGTTGAAAATGTAAACGGGAGAGGATGAAACTAGAGCAAGGCATGCTTCGTCTGAAACCAAAAAATGCTTATGCTGATTCATTTTAGTTGGGTTCCCAGTGTTTGTTTATGTGTGCATTGTCTTGGTTTCAGTTTCTGGATGTATTCACTGAACTGTGTTGGATTGCTGAGCACAGTGAATGAATAATGGTGGAACAAATGCTCAACAAGCTCCATGGTGCTTATCAGTCGTAGGCCAAATAGAAACGTGGGCCTGGAGCCTGGAGAAGGAAGGAGCAGGCAAGCTCGGTGTTGGAAGTTAGAACCGTGCTCGACTACTGGAAGTATCTTTAATTTTCAGGTTTGAATATTACTCTCACAATGATCAAGGTAACATCACTAGAATGTTTTTACGATGGACGAATCACTAATGAGAGGGAGTTTTTTCCCCTTAATGAATGGAGGTGTGAGTATGGAATATCCGCTGGACTTCCTCTCACTTCACCGACGGGGCTGTTTGGATTCAAGGAATTGGGTGGAAGTGTGGAAGTGGGAAGTGTCTTTTCTCATTTCCGCTGTTCATTCAAACACCGGATAAGGAAAACAGAAAAAGTTCTTTTCCTTCTCTCTTTTCTCTATTACATAACGTTTTCCTCACTTCCAAAGTGCTACAGTTAATTTTGTGGTCATGTAAATCTCATTTGTAATAAGTTGTAGCACAAAACAGTTAATTTTTTGCTCATGTAAATATCACTTGCATTCTAATTACAGTCTAATTTTTATTTTTCTTAATTAATTTTTAATTTAATATTATTTTGCGGTCAACTTTGTAGTCAACTTTTCCACTTTAACTTCCACATTACCATCCAAACACCGGAAAAGGCATAATATTTTCCAAACCACACTTCCCAAAAACATCCAAACACCAGAAAACTTACTAACCAATTCCCAAGTTCCAAAGGAAACTATTACCACTTCCTCACTTCTTCACTTCCTCACTTCCACCCTTAACCAAACAGGCCAGACATCGAATGAAACAATCGGAAAGTTGGAAACTCTCAACGTCCGACACGAAACCCATTTCCTCATCGATCCAACGGCGCATATTCACCGAAAGCACCCGCAGCGACATCGGCAATAATGACGAAAACGCCCCCCAAAATGTAGGAAACCTAGGGCCATTTACGTAAAAAAACACTGGCTATAAATATGTCATTTACTCCTCCTCGCCTCATTCTCTCGCCCAAACAGTCGGTCTGTGCGAGGTAGCCGCCTCTCTCTAGCTCTCGGTGAGAATTTTTTTCTCCCATCTTTCAATCCATTGTACTTCTATTTTTTTATTGAAAATTTACATGAATCAAGCTAGTTTGTTGTGGTTAGAGTTTAGATCCTCATGCTTTCGTTGCTTGATTTGAAATGATGGCTGTGGATCTTGTTTGTAGCTAGGGTTTTATAGATTGAAATGAGTAGTTTAGGTAGAAATTGTTCGATTGTTGTTGCGAGAACATGGATCTGATGCTGTCTTTTTTTTTTTTTTTTTTTTTTTTTTCGTAGATTTGTTAGTTTCTTCTAGTTCGTTCTCTTTATCTGTAGATCTGATGCCATGCGCTTGTTATTTGTGCTAGATCGTTGGAATTCTGTTTTTTTGTTATAATTATTTGTTTTTTTCTGGAAGATTACAATCGTTAGCAGACGAACGAGAAATCGATTGAGTTGCAGTGAATGATGGATTTCTCTTAGATCGTGGTTCAGATCTGATGCCACTTGGTTGATAAGTTTACTTTTGTTTCAAACGAAGGGGCTGAGTTCTAATGCTTATGAGATATGAAAATTATGACATCAGGAATGCGAGTCTTAGTTTTTCTTTTCTTTTATGTATTTAGCATCAGTATATCACTCAAAAGTTTTATATAATCATGTTTGTTTACAGGCTTTGGATGCTTTGTATTTTGTATAATTATGGTGCTGAACCATCATAGAAGATAGGTTTTTATTATTAATTTTAATTACATCTTATTATAATTCACCTTGCTTTTATTATAGTTGGTTACATGTTATATTATTCTGTTCTTAAAATGATGAGAGTGAATTGCTTGAATGTGACCGAGTTTTACTTTGGATATAATTTAAAGAAATATACAGATGCGTAAGTGTTTCTTTCTAAATCATACTAATTAGCATATGAAGAAATTTTTGAATTTAAAGTTTTATATAAGGATGCCCAAGCACTTGTTTGAAAGAAATAGATTGAAGCGTTTCTTTTTTGTATCATGTTTTAAACATGCCTGCAATTTGAGCTCTTTATGTGGTCTTTATGTGGTCATCCTTCAGTGTGCTTTGAATATACAATATTTTTTTGTCTAACCATTAGCTTTGCTACATATATTACTATGGTTTTGATTAAATATAATTTTTGATATCTTTGTTCTAGATTCCATTTATTCTTCTCCCCTTGGCTTATGCCCAATAGTTTGTGATTTAAGCTTCTAATTGAGGGTATGTTCTCTGAATTTGTAGTTTAGTTTTACCTTGGATCAATCATGGGTAAGGAGAAGATTCACATTAACATCGTGGTCATTGGCCATGTCGACTCTGGGAAGTCGACAACCACTGGACACCTTATCTACAAGCTTGGTGGGATTGACAAGCGTGTGATTGAGAGGTTTGAGAAGGAAGCTGCTGAGATGAACAAGAGGTCATTCAAGTATGCGTGGGTGCTTGACAAGCTCAAGGCTGAGAGGGAACGTGGTATCACCATTGATATTGCTCTCTGGAAGTTTGAGACTACAAAATACTACTGCACGGTCATCGATGCTCCCGGGCATCGTGATTTCATCAAGAACATGATCACAGGAACCTCTCAGGCTGACTGTGCTGTCCTTATCATTGACTCCACCACTGGAGGTTTTGAGGCAGGTATCTCTAAGGATGGTCAGACTCGTGAGCATGCCCTTCTTGCCTTCACTCTTGGAGTGAAGCAGATGATCTGCTGCTGTAACAAGGTAAGGGTTTTCTATCTGGTACTTGTATATATATTAATGTCCATACTTGAAGATTTTATTATCTGATTTTGCTATATGTTAACAAGCTAAGAATTGACTGTATTGAGATGAAAATCAATATCAATGTTCCTTCCATTTTTTGTTGAAATATATAGTACTGATGTTGTATGTATTTTATTTTAGGAAAATGTATTGTGACTTGTAATCAGAACCACAGATTCTGTTGAGTGTTTTCTGTCACTCAGTGGGACAAAATGCCTTAAAGAAGATTTAGTTGATCTTCTATTTTCTGTCTTTAAAGAAACACTTTGTATTGACAGTCTTCAATATAAGATTGATTCAGTTTATGAAACAACAAGTTTTCCTTGATTCTAATCAAGTTCTAGTTTCTCCATGCTTTCTATGGTTTCCTTTAAGTTATTAGATATTGTCTTCTATTTTGACTTTGTGCTAGAGCCTATTGTTTTAGCATGATCATATAGCAATGTTATGGTTGCTCACAATAGTTTCTTTCTGTATATTGACAGATGGATGCCACCACACCCAAGTACTCAAAGGCAAGGTATGATGAAATTGTGAAGGAAGTCTCTTCATACCTCAAGAAGGTCGGGTACAACCCTGACAAAATCCCCTTCGTACCAATCTCTGGTTTCGAAGGTGACAACATGATTGAGAGGTCCACCAACCTTGAGTGGTACAAGGGCCCAACTCTCCTTGAGGCCCTTGACATGATCAATGAGCCTAAGCGCCCCACTGACAAGCCCCTCCGACTACCACTTCAGGATGTGTACAAGATTGGAGGCATTGGCACTGTCCCAGTGGGTCGTGTTGAGACTGGTGTCCTCAAGCCCGGAATGGTTGTCACCTTTGGCCCAACAGGCCTGACTACTGAAGTAAAGTCTGTTGAGATGCACCACGAGGCTCTCCAGGAGGCTCTACCAGGTGACAATGTTGGTTTCAATGTCAAGAATGTTGCTGTCAAGGATCTCAAGCGGGGGTATGTTGCCTCAAACTCCAAGGAAGATCCCGCTAAGGAGGCTGCCAACTTCACCTCTCAGGTCATCATCATGAACCACCCTGGTCAGATTGGAAATGGATATGCACCTGTCCTTGACTGCCACACATCCCACATTGCTGTCAAGTTTGCTGAGCTCTTGACCAAGATTGACAGGCGTTCTGGCAAGGAGCTCGAGAAGGAGCCCAAGTTCCTTAAGAATGGAGATGCTGGGTTAGTGAAGATGATTCCAACCAAGCCCATGGTTGTGGAGACTTTCTCTGAGTACCCACCATTGGGTAGGTTTGCCGTGAGGGACATGAGGCAGACCGTTGCAGTCGGTGTGATCAAGAGCGTGGAGAAGAAGGATCCTACTGGAGCCAAGGTCACCAAGGCAGCAGCCAAGAAGAAATGAAACGAGGACAGGATATACAAGTATCCGGTACCACAGTTATCGCTTAGTAATAGTAGTGTGGTTTCTGCTTGTCGTAATAATTGTCATGAGTCGGTTAGTATGGTTTCTGGTGTCTGGATGCAGAACTGGGTGCTTGACCGGCGGTGGCGAAGGTAAGGGAGTAGTAGTCAGTCTTTCTTTTTTGTGTCTCTGGCTTCTGAGCCAGGCAGTTTATGAGTGTCATCGGTTTTGTGGTTTTTGTTTCAGAGTCGTGGTGTTATCATTTAGTCTTTTATATTTCTGGCTGGTGTCGATGAACAATGGATTATGGATTTGGTTATGAAAACTATTGAGTCAGATTTTGTGTCTATTGTTTTGTTGTTATCTTTTATTACTGTTTCTCATACTGATGTTGTTTGGCCTTGTGGTTGCTGGTTGTGTTTTATATCTGTGAAGTATGTTCTATTGCTAGTATTGCTTGTGTGTTCTATTGCTAGTATTTTGTCTTTTAACAGGTTAGTTTCTTTTGTGGTAATCAGTATTGTGAGAGCTTGCGATACTGTGTATGTTTTGAAGGCTGTGATTATTTGTTCTGTATTTCTTGCATCCTATCGGGCTTGTTTCCATCATGGTTTCTGTATATTATCTGTCTTGGGATGCCTATTTTTTGTTGGAGGCTTTCTTTTATGTTATCAAATCTAAGGTTTAGTTAGTTGTGGCCTTTTTTCTCTCTTGGGAATCCAGCAGTTGTTCTGTTAGATGGTGGTATGCTAGTTAGTTCTGTCAGAGCTCTTTGCAGTTTCAGATTTTGCCTTTAGATATGGCTTTATGAAATCTGTGGCTCCTGCTCTGTTACAAACGTTGAAAAACTTGTGCCTCAGTATATCTGGGACCTCAACAGCATTGTTCGAATGTATTTTTAAACCTCCATCTCTGAGTCAAGGTTCATGTTGTTCGCGTTCAGTTTCTATAGAGTGATCTTGCTACAGTCTGGAAAAAAGATTCATTGAATGGTTTGGACTTGGCAATGGTGACTGCGGAAGCAAGCTTATTGTATTCCTCCTGATCCACTGACAAAAATTGGATCCAATTGCAAACATGTTAGTTGCAAGCTTTTTTGTATCCAGGTGGCAGGGAAAACTCTCTTTCTATTTCCTTTATGTTGTGCTGCTAATATTAATATCAAACAATCAGTTCAGTTTCCATGAAGATTGTTGATGATTAGTAGATTACATTTGGTAGCGTTTGTTTTCCACCTCTGGTTTTGGCCGGTCGACTGTCTGAAAAGAGAGAAGAATGAAACTTGAATCAATTTCATACCGGTTTGAAATTTAATTGGAGGAATGTTATGGTAAGTAAAACTTTGTTTGAAATGATGTGATAGAAAGCAACGTGCGACTTGAAGGAAGGAGATGATTCTAGGGGTGAGCAGAGTTCGGTTATAACCGAAATAACCGACCAAAAACCGAAACCCGAACCGAACCGAACCGCTCTAGTTCGGTTAGTTTTCGGTTTTGGGTTACAAAACCCGAACCCGAACCCGACCGAACCGAACCGAACCGCTCACCCTATGTATTACCCCACCCAAATTCAATTTAGTGAATCATATAATTCATAAAAAACAGGTGGAACCTTATCTCATTAGTTCTAGCAATATCATATTTTTATATTGAATATGTGAAAGTCATGTTAAGTACACTATCATAATTGAGAATAATATTTATATTAATATAGTTTTTTCTTTTATAATCTTGTTAGTAAAAGTTAATAATAATTATGCGAGTTTTGATATAAGAGCCCAAATACAGTGTAAAAGTTTTAGAACATGAAATTTTCAATTCACATTAAGGTTATGATCTTTTTCTTGTTTCTAATTTAGGTATTGGATATTTGAGATTAGGATATTTAAAGGATGATAATATAATGGTGATTAAAAAATGCAAGAAATGATGAAACTATGAGCCTAACTGAAAAAACCGAAAAACCGAACCGAACTGAGTCGGTTCGGTTCGGTTACTAAGTCTAATCGGTTTGGTTCGGTTTTGAAAAAATTAACAAAAACTGAACCGAACCGACCGATGCTCACCCCTAGATGATTCGTTGTGGATTCTTACATCCACCATTTTCTATAGGAATGAAAATGCTCTTGAATCGACATAATTTGTTCTGTTCTTTTTGAAAACCTAATTCATATTGGGTTGGTAAACAAGAATAGTACAATATGAAACTCGGGCAAAAAGTATTGATTTATTTATCGGGAGGAAGAATTTAGGATTAGTAATAATAAATAAATTAGACCAACTTTGTAAGTATATCTTCAAGATAAAAATCGAAAGGTTATAATCCGAACAAGTTTGAAATGAAAAATGAAATAAAAAAAGTCAAATTAAAAACGTATTATATTAGAAGGGAAACTATAATATAGTGTGCATAACTCAAAAAATTGCCCTCGTTGTCAATTTAACAGAAAAATGAGTGATATTGGCAGACATAGACTTGCTGATAAGAACCTTTTCTTGAGCTCCGACAAACCAGCATTGCACGAACTTAAATTTATGATGAAATTAGAGTTTAATTAATCGAGGCACAATAACATATGCATCCATTCATGCACACAGGTAAAATGATTTATTACATAGTCTATTGATTATCTGTCAGTTGCCTGAACTACATTGATCTTTTCAGTTGCTTATCCATTCGAACATTCACCTGCAGAATTCACTCACTTATCTCGTTCTTGCAAAGAGCAAAATTTTAGCAGCAGTTTTGAAGCAAATTTTCTTAGACCCATATAGGATTTGCTGCTGCCATTTTCGACACACAGCAAAGGCTGCCGCATTTGCTAATGTGACTCCATTTCGAGTGAACCACATAGAATGCAACCCAAAAATAACATTTCATTTCAGCACAGGAGCCTGAGAGACTGATTCTTTGCTACAACTATTGAACTGCCATCCAAAAAACATAATTTAACTGCCTTGTACCAGCAGCCATAGCTCTCTTTCAGTACTCTTCCCAGAAAACAAAGATGATTTACAAACACAATGTATCCAATCCCGGTTGGAACCTGAATCTGCCACCATTGATATATGCAGCACTAGCCTGCTCAGTTCCTTGCTTGACATTCTCATAAACTTTCACCAAGGCCTCAGAGAACTTTGTCATTCGATCAAACAGTCGAGTCAAGCTCGCCTGTAAGGTTACAAAATTTGAGTTGCTCTCACACTTCTCTTCTGTGTTCCCTTCTTGCTCCAGTTCTCCATTGATCCCCATCTGTTCGGGTTTTCTACCTCCCTGTTTCTCTTCTTTCTGCTGCTCAAACAAGTCATGTAGATTTGATACCAAGCCTTTTAAGGAATCAGTCACCTCTTTCGAGGGCAGTGAGTTGATTCCAGTCAACCAATCACCAAAAAGAACAAATATAGGGGGAGCAAGGGCTCTTCGAGGAGAGAAGGGCACCCTCCTTCTCCAAGAACGTTCTTCAGGAGGCAATACACACTTCTGAAGCCAGGCATTGAGAGCTTCGACGTAGGATTTCTGAGCGTCTATCCAATTTACAAAACTGGAGGTGAAGCATTCAATCTCGTTTTGAAGGTTTGTGATAGCATGCCGGTAGGATTCACTCTGCTGTGGTGTAGTTGAGTTTTTCATATGGTAGGCTAATGAGACGGTGATGTATTGAGCATGGTGGCATTCAAGCATGGCTGTCCACATACGGATTAACCTGTGGAGTCATAGACATCAGTAACTGAAAATATAATAACTATGAAAAATGAAAATAAAGGGTAAATAACCTGAATCAGGGCTAAAACTAGCAGTAGCTGTATTCTATAGTGTTACTAAATTAGAAGTTACGAAAAGAACATGCAATGAAGGGCTCCTCAGGCGGATATTCTGATGTGAAATATCTACCAGACAATGTCAACAATAGGAACATATGCATACTTTTCGTGTGATAGGATTTGGTTATGACTTGGGAGCATAGGACTCACATTAGTATCTAAATCATCAGAACTCAGACAAATGTATATTTGTTTTGGACCAAGCTCTGCCCAGACTAAATGGAGATAATGTTGGGAAATATGAAAAATTAAATGTGAATCTTTGAGTTGAATTACGGCGAGATCTGTTGATAGAATCAATTGGATAATGGTTGGAGTGTGTTCTCCTTCCATTGGGGATGAACGTGGTATATTCACATGTTTAATTCTGACTTCGAATGAATGAGATATTCAAGTCTAAAGTTTGCCTAATTCAAAAGTCAAAAGTGGACTAAAGGTAGCTAAAAGCATTTAGTCTCACATTGGCCATGGGATGGAAGTTTGAAGTGTTTAAATAGAGAAAAATGGGAACAAAGGGTGTGCCCTTTGGGTACTTGGAGTTTTCGCGCGCGATTAGGGGGAAACCATGCCCACACACGCGCGCCGCCGCCGGTGCCGGAGCCGGGCCGGGTTCGGGTTCCCTACCTAGTCCGGTTCTTTTTGAACTGGTCACACGGGTATGGGGTATAACGGATCGCACCCGCTCCGCCATCCAGATCCGAACCGAAACAACGCAACGGCTAACAGGACACCGCCGCAACCGTTCGGTCGGGAACGGACGGATTTGCCCCTCCTGGAGCGCTAAAAATAACGCTCCTTTTCTCTCATTTAAACACACATCAAAAACACACAAACAGAAACAAAAAAGCAACGCAGAACAAAATCCTTTCTGCAACTTAGATTTAGAAGAGAAATTCTGTGACTCAGATTCCGAAGTGACTTCCAACAGGAAGTGAAAATTCTGCAACTCAGATTCCGAAGTGACTTCCAACAAATTCTGAAAATTCGTTCTGAAAGAAGACTAAAAAATTCAACAGATTCTTTAATAGAATTGTTGTTTGATTCTGTGACTTCTAATAAAGAATATTGTTCTATCTCCCTCCTTTCTCTACAGTAGGCGTTCCTCCAAAGTAAAGACAAATATTCTCCCTGAAATTTGTCTTGGCCCTGCTGCTTTGATAATCCTGTGAAGGTATTTGTTAACTACGGTTCGACTGTACGGTGATTTGATAGTGCTATCCAAATACCGTGAAGGAGTGTTGTATCTTGGGAGACCAGTGTCCAGTAACCCGTTAGCACCGTAGCAGGGGACATAATTGTCTTAAGGAGATTCACTATAAGCGTATCTCACTCCAAGTACCGTATAAGTGAATTAATTTTCTTTCTACATGGGTTATACTGATATTCAGTATATTAAGACTGACTTATACCAGTGTAATTGGTGTTTAACCAAGGAAGGTAATTGAAAGGTGGTTCTATAATTAAGGGACGTTCTATTGAACGGAAAACTTCCCACCTGATATTCACCGACCTGGCAATTAGATCAGTGATATTGATTAGCTGTCAGATTGATCCTAGAAACTAACAGATAATCTATCAGAATGTTACTTGTCACAGTAAACCAAAAGAAAAAGGCATTTCTAGAACTAGGCTAACAAAATCCGGGACCATCTTGTGTCTGATTTTTTTTCTCTAATTGTGAATTCCTTAAACAGGCCATAGCAATTCTCTGGTACAAAAAAGTGAATAATAACATAAATCACATACCCAAGAGACTATCACCAAAATGTATCAAAATGTAATGAATATAGACAAGAAGATATCTATAGTACGCACATAACATATTTTGCATTTCATCAAAACTCTAACCATCTAAACAACACCTTGACAAGGGTTAAAATACTGAAGGTCCATGATTTGCTGCTTTGCGGGGCACTTGTGGTGCTGTGGGATATATTAAACCATACATAGCAGTATAAATTTAATTAATGAAATTCTTTGAGTCATTCAACAAAGAACCACAAGTCTATGTCTAAACATCACAAAAGATATTTTGCTACTGCACCCTCTCAAATTTAATTTTTCAAGCATTATACCCGCAAATCTACCATCTGCACGATTTTACCTCCCGTAAGGTTCAAGATTACATATTTACATGCATATACCAATAGTGCGGCTATTGCCTCCAATAAAATTTGCTGAGTAAGCATGAGTTTGGCATAAGACTAATTCAACAGGATCAATGACTAAATTATGCCTCCATCTCCACTAAATATTGAGGGCATATGGAAGAAACTTCAGAATATAACCTTGCAACTGCGTGTTTCATTATCCAATTTAAATGGTACAATATAGCTGTTGGTTATAAAGCTTCAAGAAGCAGCAGATCAGAGCATGCACGTGAGCAAAAACCAACTTCAGCAGGCCAAATAGGTAAATGACAAAATTGGAAAAAGAAACAGTAAATAGCACCACCTCCAACCCACCTCTTCAATTTGGCATCCAAGCGCATGCGTACACAACAAAACAAATGAATTCCATAAGCCAAAGTTTATACTTCATTTGAGAAAATAATCTCTATGTAAAGTAGAAATAATACATTAAGGAAATGCATGACATAAAAGTAGATAAAGGAGTCATACCCTTGTATCAGTTCCAAAAGTTGTGGCTGCAATTCTTCATCCCTCAACTTCTCAATTCTTCTAGATATTGAATCAACTGCCTGAATGGCCACCCTCACTCGTGAGTGGAGATCCTTCACACTTGCTCGTGTTTTATCAATCACTTGGGCACTCATATCCTTGGCAAATTGGTGTCTAAGCTTGGTACATTTGTTATCATATGCCCTCCTGACGGACTCACTAGCCTAAAAGATTCAAAAGCAACCTGGTTAAAATCAATTAAAAGTCAAATAAAAGAAATGGAGTGTGTGTGATAGGCAAGATATTTGAGGAAGAAAAAGTCAAGGAATCTAAGATAGAATAAATAATTTACATTTCACAATGTCCATCATATACATCCATGAGTACAACCTTCTATTAGAAGATTCTATTACAGATTTACAAGTTTGTGATGCAATTGATAAGCATTGTGTGAAGATAATTTAGTTCATTGGGCACTCCATGAAGCATATACATATATCATACACTGACATAATATATAGCCAGCCATACTTTACATGTTATGTAAGGATTATAATGTCTAAATGTATAGTTTGTTTTAAATGGGATTTAAACACACATGACCTAACATTGGCAAATGGACAGGACCTGACTGGAACTTCTAGCCAACATGAGTCATCAACAGAAGATGTTTCAACTTTATTATAGAAGTATAACTACAGTGCTGAACAATTATCTATATTCATATTTTTAGCTATATGTTGACTTGTGGTACTGGGGCGAGCAGGATATCATTCAACCAGCTTTAAGAAAGATATTTCCACTTCATTATAATCATCTTAATCAGCATTACTCAGACACAGACATGTCGACAAGGGCATGATACAGTAAGTGCTAGCCCACAGATGATAGCTGCCCCACCCCCCTTACTTGAGTACCGAATGAATATCGGACATGATACAACAGATTCTTTCACACTATATAATATACCAGCATGCAACAAATTCTAAAAAGTAGCTACAAGTTCGAAGCATCATGCCTGATGCATGTCTGACACTAGAAGCTCCCAATCTGCGGTGTTATGCTACCTAGATCGTAGTTCAGTTTCTCGTCATTTCAGTAACTTCCAGTTTCCACATCCATATCTGCTTTTTGGTCAAGCTTGGCACTTGCTTTGATTAACTAATTTAAAGCATGACAGCGGTTACGGACTCCCTGGTCAGCCAAGGAATCCCAAAGACAATTCATCATGTAAATAACCTTATGGATTATTGTCTTGCTCTTTGATAAGATTAAGAGGAATACCAAGCCACATAAAAATGGAACTTCTTTCGGTGTAACTATTCAGATGGTAGCCTACTAGCAGTTTGCAGATAATGAGTTATATGGCAATGTACACTGATTACCTGATTATTCCTGCTTGAAACATACATAAAGGAATCTGATACAGGTTTTTTTGAGGGTAAAGGTGGTAAACCCCACAACCTATGATCACCCTTTGACGCAGGCATCTAGCGATGATCATAACGCGTCTATCACTGTTGCAGAAGACGAGTCACTTCAATTTTGTTCGAGTAGTTTAAGGAATATTTTATGTATTTTCTTTTTATTGTAATGTTTATTTCTTTTAGTTTTCTTGTTATTTCAGTACCACATCGGTTGTAGTTGGAAACTCAAGATCTGTAAAGCTTATTTAAAAGCTTCCCTATTATGAATAAAAATTAATGCTAAATTCTGATGAAAAATATCATATTTGTGAGTGATGATCTCTCTCACTCTCCCAAATTTTCTTTTTGAGTGTGAAGCCTTAGAGAAATCTTAATTTAGGTGTGTGAAGTGTTGGCCCAAAGGCCTATCACCCTAGTTTTGATGATGATCAACTCATGAAGTTATAGTACTAATGATCTTGTGTTTAATTAGTGACAGATTCATTATCAAGATCTTAGTAGGTGCATAGCTCAATAAAGGATAAAATATCAAGATTTGGAGCTAGCACGGTGTGATTCAAGGAGCTTTTGGATCAAGCTTGGACCAAGTCAAGAAGATGAGAAGCCTTCAAGTGAAGACTTCAAGAAGATGAAAACTTGTGTCTAGGTATAAGATTTTTGTTTTTTAGATAAAATGTAAAGGATAAGATAGTTGGTGGATTGCTCAAGTATATATCACACACACACACTCTTGATTTAATTGTCTTTTCATAAAAGAATTTTTAGATTTAGAAAAGACTTTCATTTTGGAAAAACATAGTTTTGATTTTTGGTATTCAAAGTTATATGTTTCAACCAAAACCTTATTTAGAGCTTAATGTCAAAAACATAAATATTTCATCTTGATTGTGTAGTGGATCATATCCATACACACTATGCTTAAAAGTATATCTTATTTTTGTATTTGATGAAGATTTGAAAAAATATTGTTTTAAAAAAAAAACAGTTTTTATCATAAGCCTAATATTTCCAAGTTACAAAAATAGTCCAATCTTTTATAACATGCCTTGATTTTGTGCAAGCATGTTTGTACATCAAAGTATATTGGTTAAACTATTTTTGTAGATTTTTAAGTATTTTATGAGATTTTATTTGAGCCAAAAAGACTAACTTTTTAATCCCAGAAAACTGTTTCAGGTTTCGGATAAGTCGACTAGTAGCCTTTATAAGTCGACTAATCCAGGAGTCGGCCGACCGGACGGTCGACCAACGTGCACAGATGTGCACGCCTTTGTGCACTGGAGGACGGCCGACCGTACGGGTCGACCGCTCCAGAGAGCAGAGCTCTCTGGAAAGTTCGGCCGACCGTACGGGTCGACCGACAGAGAGTTAGACTCTCAGCTCCAGTAGGTCGGTCGACCCAGGCGGTCGACCGTGGCTCCAACGGTCTGATTTCTGACCGTTGGCGGTCGACCGCACAGGTCGACCGGCAGCTCTGACAGACCCCAACGGCTATATTTTTCTGGCCTATAAATTTGGAGGTTTGGTCATTGTTTTGAGCCAAGATTTTGGAGACTCTTAGAGCCAGTTTTTCCCATTCATTCCAGAGGTTTTTCTCTACAAAATTAGAGCCAATACTTCCAATTAAAAGGAGAGTTTATCAAGAGTGTAAAAGAGATTTTCTTGAGTTTTTCACCAAAGATTCTTTCCTTGTTTCTCACACCAACACTTGAGCATCCATTGAGCTATTCATCTTATAGGAGTGTTGTAGTGAGAGTTTTTATTGGTGATCAAAGTGTTTAGATCACCAAAGATCTTTGCTTTGTTCTTTGAGGAGACGGGCAAGTGTGCTCGTGGTTGTTTAGGGTTCGGGTGCGAACTTTTGTTGTTTGAGGTGCGGCCTCGGCGAGCCGGTGGGCTTGCGGTGTGTACGGGACTAGGGAGTCCGAGGGCTTGTAGGTGTTGCGGCACCGGAGAGATCCATTGGGATCTTGCATAGTGGAAATCCTTCGTGTGTCGAAGGCGGGGATGTAGAGCAAGTGTGCTCGAACCTCGAAACATACCCTTGTGTTTGTGATTGCTCACTCTCTCTCTCTTTGTCTCTTTTATATCTTGCATGTGTTTATTGTTCATCTTTATATGCTAGATATACATTGTGTGCTTAATTGATATACTTGCGAGGGATTGTTGCTAACACTTGTATTCAACCAAGAGAGCCAACGCGGCACCTCAACCCATTCAAGGGGAATCTAGAGGAGTTTGTCCAGAGCCCTTCACGGGGAATTCGGCAACACTCTTGTGTTATACATAGTGTTTAGTGTAAAAGTTTTAATTAGGTCATAATTGCTTTTTGCTTCCGCATTATTTGCATCATTTGGCATTAAGTGACCATTAGATTAGCCATCACCTATTCACCCCCCTCTAGGTGAACCTTCATGAAGCTCTAGCTAGCTAATCCCTTTCATCTTCTCTTTCTCTCTTCCAAACCCTAATTCTATTTTCTCAATTCCTCCCAAACCTGAGAAAAAAATTTAGCAAAAAAAAGAAAAAAGAAAAGAAAAAAAACTATTCAAAATTCCCCACAAAATCCCAACAAAAATCTCTCAAAATTCTAAAACGTAATGTTCACTCTCTTCCCCACTCAACCCTGACTCCTCCATCCAAAACCCTTACTCTAACCCTAGCTATCTCTCTCTTCCCTCTCTCCTCACTCGTGCAGCTAACTCCTAGCTGCCCTTAGCATGTTGTCCTCCCAGCTCCAACTGTGCGACTGCTCAACCACCACACCCCTTCGCGATTTCTCTCTCCTTGCTTACTCACTGCCCCTCTGCCCTTCGTCAACACCACCTCCCCTGAGTTTGCCTCCTCGCGTCGGCGCCTCCATCGTCGTCGTCCTCTCTTGTCACCAAGAGTCCGTCAACTTAGGTTGTCATCTTCTGATCCAACTCGGTTTCAACAGTCCCTTAGTCGATCGCGCCGCCAGTCGTGATCTCATCAAAGTTTTTTGCACGCTCCCTCTGACTCATCTGCCTTCGTTGCCTCTCTTGCTGTCACCAACCCTCGCTGAGTTGCCGCCGATCATCGCCAGTCGTCGACCTACGTGATTCCCAGTCTGTAACTCAAAAGGGTTGTGTCCAATCCAACCTGCAAGCATTCTGAATCTGACCTGCTAGTTTTAAGTGATCAGGTCCGACCTGATAGAGATTTGACCTGACCCACGAGCTACAGTATCGATACACAAGCTACAGTAATGACCCACTTCAAGTTTCAGACCAGACCCGACCCGCAAGCTACAATGCACAATAATCCGCTAGAGCAACAGACTCGTTAACAAATTGGGTTAGTCCTCGGACTGTTTTTCGGCCGTCTGGAGTCCGAACCGAGCAGTTTCTGAGGCATTGAATTCACGGGAGATTTATCTACGCATCCATAAGCATCATAAGGATATTGAGGTCAACATGATTCTCAGTACGTACGTTTTTAATTCAGATCGATTATTTTCAACTTTGATAATTCATATTTGAGTTTTTATTGACTTTACTGTTGTCCACTTTTATTGGTAAGCTTGTGTGTATCTGCATATCTTTAATTCAGTAACTTCAATATTGTTTGTGAACTTTGCCTGTGTAGCATAAGCCATATTAGTAGATTATTCTTACTTTGAAATTGATTAATATATGCATGTCATTCTTATAAATCCATCTACCACTACGATTAGTTTTTGATCTTCCCTACCCAACGATCGTATCTTGTTGGTGAAGTGTGAGTTTAGTAATATTATCACTAATTTCTAAACACTCGTACACGTTTCACATCACCCTATCACAGTCAAGAACCTTACTAACCTGCTTCCGACTAGTTGGTGGAACCTGATACAGATTTAAGTTTACAAATTGATCATAACTCCTGTCATTGTCATGTGTTGACCTTTGTGTCTTTCTTTGTGTCCCAAGATCATTGTCAATAATTCAAAAATAGTAGTGGGTCTAGGAAGTTGTAAACTTACACAAAAAAGCAATTACTAAATACCAAGATCTATGGGAAACATAAGTAAGGATTAAGCATCACTAGAAACACCTATAAGTTGCCAGTTGAGTTCACAACAAGAAATGTATGGACCATAAAATGCTACACTGGTTTACAATGAAGAAGAAATGCAGAGAGTGGTCTAGATCAAAATACCTTCACTTCATCATATAGTTTTCTTTCCCACGCATATAACCTATCCAATGTCGATGTGTGGCTTCCCGAAATCATACAAAATTCTTCAATAAGATCACCACAACTTTCACCACAATTATCTTTTGATGCTGATGTAAGTGGATTTCTAGAAGATGATGAACGTGATGAGATCGACCGGTTCCAAGTAATAACCTTTGTCCCATGCGGGGCAGTACCTATACATAATAAACCATTAAAATGCAAATTAAAATTCATATCTAGCAAAACAAAGTTCAGCAACAAAAGTTTCATTAAATAAAGCCATCATTATGCTCTGAAATATTCGAGGGATTCATACCCAACCTACCATGTTCAGTTATATTCCCCCCTTGCAACAGATTGGATGAAAGACCGAAAGAAATAGAGAATCAGAAGATTTTCCTGCAGATGCAAAAAATATAAGATGAATCATTGAAGGAAAAAATATTAAGCCTTTGGCTCCGAAAAATGGAAGCTAAAAGCCTTCTAATACATCACATAATTCACCTATTATCTCAGAAGAGATGCTAAGCCTGATTTTCTTTGTCTCGAGCATCCTTGAAACCTCATGGCCAGATTCTGCTGCTTTGTTGAATCGGTGTTCGATGTCTTTTATACTGGAAACAAAATCTTTAGCCCTATGAGTAATGAATTTAGAAGCATCCTCCCTTGCAGCACATACTTTTTATCCGTCTCATCCTTCTCCCTCTTTGATCTGCTTAACTCAGCTGAGGCCACTCTCGGCAAAGCTTCAACAGACTCACTAACGTTACCATTTTCAGTCTTCTGTCTGCTACCTTCAATGAATTCTGTTTCTCTGGAATCAGAATGAGAACAATGCAAGCTCACTTTCTCATCTTTGCCACAAGCATCACCATGTGAATTAGCCTTGGCCCATCTATACTCAATAGGTTGAAATGGCCTCAATTCCTCTTCAATTATAGGAGTCATACCCTCTTCTTTTGCATTGTTCAGACCCACCAACCTACTAAAAGTTTGGTTTATACCGCTGCCTTCATCGGGAACCCGGCCATTGCCACTTGCGACATTAGGATCGAAGAAGTCCCATGAAAAACCTGAATCCGGTGGTGGAGGAGGAGGGGGAGGAGGGAATGGAAAGTCAAGTGGCTCCTCTTCAACATAATGGCTAGAAGATGAATGGACCGTAAACTTCAAAGGCGAACTCGCAGTTGCTCTCATAAATCATATTCGATAGCCGAGGTGATAAAGGGCTTCCACTGTTTCTCAGAGAGGTAACATGTTCAGGAATCCTAGAAGGCGATGGTGAAGCATAGGATGAATGAGAAGGACTCTTATCTGGTTCCGAAGTCGATAGGGATGATTCTACTAAGGTTTCACACTCTGCAAACTGCCTTAGAGCCACTCCTACATTGCGAAGGCATTGGGTATAAGACAGCTGAGCTGCTGAGAGAGCGTACCTTGAATCCATTGCTTGTTTAATGAATCGAACCCGAGCTTTGCAAAGGAAAAGAGCCTCATTTCCTTTTTGTTTCGAGCCAGTACAACCCATTTCTCTATAACTGGAAGGAAAATTCAGCTTCTCAATCAAAACCCTTTCTAATGCACTTGAAGATATAGAACTCCTCTATAGAATTGATAACCCCTTTCACAAATGCACTAAATTTCAAAAAAGAGAGGTTTTTTCTCCAAATCTTCAATTAATCTTCAAAAAACCCTGTTGTCAAAACCCTCAGCCATGAAAGAACACCCAAACCAAAATAAAAGAGAGATAGCCACATTGCATCAATTTCACCCAAAAATTCTCAACACCCAGATGCCAAGTCCCTCCATTTCTTCCTCAAAACTTGCTCATCCCCAGAACCCACACCAAAAACCCACCCACAGTTGATAGACAACAGATAAATAAATAAAATTTATAATCTCTCTCTCCCCACTTACTCCCTAAGCTTTCTCAACAAGAAGAGCAGTTGGCCAACACGAAGAGACCCCTTCCCAAAAAGAGCAAGTAGATACTAAATGCAGTCCAACAATGTACTGGGGAAAAAAAAGCAAAAGACAGCTGAGAGAGAAAAAAGACAACAGAGAAAAATAAAAGAACAGAGCAATATGAGGGAGAGGAGAGAAAGTGGGACCTGTATCAAGTTCTTTCAATAAAAAGAGCTAAAAACAGAGAGAAGATAGAGAAGTGTGAGATGAAAAAAAAAAAAAAAAAAAAACTGATCCCTTATTCTTCTTCCTCCTCACTTTCTCTCTCCTCTGTCTGAGAGAATATGCTACTGTTTTCTTTCTCTCTCTACTTTCTCTCTCTTAATGGTTTAGAGAGGTTTTTCTCTCTCCTGGCTGCAAGCCATTTAAGTGTCAGAAGAGAAGCTTACCAGCACCCGACAAAGCGACCCCAAAGCTGGACCCAGCCACCGCAACCGACAAGGGAGATTAGCTGGACGCTGACGTGGACTGCGGCCCCGCCATTGGGTGCACGAGGAGAGGCAAGCTGTGATTTTGTTTTGGACGAAAATGCCCCTAGGGTTTCAGGTGGAATGGGAACGCTGTGGGCCCCACCCTGGGTACTGCTAGCAAGACCAGGGCATGGTGGTAAAATTTTGAGGGAGAATAAAAGGATGGGACAGTGCATATACTTCGGTTCGTAAGGCCCACATGGGCTGACATGGGCTTTTGGCAAGAATTCATTAAAAGGCCAATTTCAGTAGTTTAAAAAATATATATATATATTACGAATTTTCAAAATCGTAAAAAATTACTATAAATTTTCTCCGAAATTTTCAAAAAAATATCATCCATCAACTCTAAATTAAGAAAAAAAATAATTCAAAAAAATATCATCCATCAACCCTAAATTAAGAAAAAAAATAATGTATATATCTCACGTGACAAATTAATAAAAAAAATTAAATTTTCTCTTCTCAATATCTTAACATCAAATTTTTTTTTAAAAAAAAAGGAAAAAAAAACTATCCTAGACCCCTCTGGCTCCTCTTTCCCCATCTCCCCCGGCTCCTCACTCCACCGCCTCCTCTCCCTTGGCCACCTCCCTCCTCCAATAGCCTCTACCGCCTCCAACCCCTCCTGAGATTTCGCCCCCCCCACACCCCCCACCCCCGGGCAATCCACTTTCTCTCCTCCAATCCCTCCAATGTTGCCCTCATTCCCCGGCTCCAACGCCACTATCTCTGTCTCCACTAGTATATCCTCTTCTTTCACCTCCTCCACCTCCTCTCCCGCTCCTACCTCCTCCACCTTCTCCATCACTTGTTAAATTCTCAGTTGCTTAAGGCATGTTTGTTTCAGAGAAGATTGGTTAAAAAGTACTGATTTTCTCTGATTTTTTTAAGCCCATGCACTTTCCTTTGGACAATGTGTTTGGTTGCAAAAGTTTTAGAGGGGCTGGAAAATGAAAAAAGAGTTAGTTTTCTTCTCAAAATTGAGAAGAAAACACAAAAAAAATGACACCCTATCTCCAATTTGTTGGCCCCACACAGATTCTGAATTAAGGGTCTATTTGTTTGAAAATAGGCCTATTTGGCAAATTAAGCTCACAAAACACTGTTACTATAAGTGGAGCTTTTTCCTATAGAAATTTTAATCTTGTCAGAATTTTAAAACCCATTTTTCCAACCAAACAGGCTCTCAGAGAATGTGTTTCCTATTGAAGAAAGCCAAGAATGAAGCATGACCAATAGATAGACCGCAAGACTGGTGTTAAACATTCAATTATGGATCACATTTCTTATTTATAATTAGTTTAATATGCCATTTTTTTAAATATCTGAGGATTGATTACGAGATAGACTTGGGTACATGCGGAATGATTCGATCCCGGATCCTTCCTACTCAAATTCAATCACACAATATTCAAATACAAGATCTACTCTATTAAAGTTGATTTACATTGTTTAAAG
Source organism: Agave tequilana (assembly GCA_038442645.1). Lineage (NCBI taxonomy): Eukaryota > Viridiplantae > Streptophyta > Magnoliopsida > Asparagales > Asparagaceae > Agave > Agave tequilana. The sequence goes on from JAVJIF010017296.1 coordinate 121,752, forward strand.
TAAGTAAAAAAATCAAAGATCAAATGTTTTGACTGGTTTTTGCCAATTCATCAGGTATGAGTAAAATGAACGGTCGAAACAGTGAGTTGGTTAGTTTAATGATGTATAATATTTGAAGTCTAATAAAAATTAGTGTATAGGGTTTTTTTAATGTTTAGATCATGATCAAATGATCGGATATGTTTAAAGTCATAAATCTAAGTAAAATGCTATTTTCGACCGTCAATTTTGTGCCCACTTGATGCATGGGTAAAAAAAATTCAAAACACTTGATTTTTTGTTTTTAGTTACTTTAAACAATGTAGATCAACTACAACAGAGTAGATTTTGTGTTTGAAAGTTATGACATTGAGTTCTCGATTGATTACCATAAGATTAGACCATATAAGCTTGCTATATCTGAAGATGTTAAGCATGACAGATATATTGAATTTGTCTCTGATCTTTTGTAACAACAGACTTGTATGCACTGTGTAATGAGTACAAGACCAAGCATGTGATCTTGTCATATAGGGACAATTAACCAATATTCCAATTCCTTGCAAAAAAAAAAAAAAAAAAAGGTATCAGAGTGTAATTAAGCAGTTTTCAGCATCAATCCTTTGTTTTAAACCTTAGATGCAAAGTCTTTATTCTGTAATCAAATTATCAAGTTAAAAAGGAATATTGTATCTTAACTTATATGAGCCCAATACATACTTATTAAAAATATTTCATGGGGGTAGAATGCAATTTTCCTTCATTTGTTTCTGTACAGGCTTTAGGTGATTACATATATAAATTCTGAAATGACCATTATTTTTTATTATGCTTAAAAATGTGAGAAAATATAAATAAAAAGTGAGATAAGCAGTTCTCAAATTAGTTTTTTTAATCAAAAAGTTAAATTCTTTTATACGGCCACACCTAGAAATAAATAATACCAAAGTACAATGCAAAAGTTTTTGATGACATAAGAGAAATCCTTTAATTAAATAATTTTCAAACTATTCAAAATTTAAATCAAATCAAAACACGAAATACTTCAGTATTTGAGAAAAATTCAAAACTTATTTCAGATTCAAAAAAGAAATTCGATTTCGGATTTGGATTTGAAGAAGCAAACTCCAATCAGAAATTCTAGATCGATACACATATGAACACATTAATGTTCGATGCGATTCAAGTCAATTGTCCAGCCCTACTCACCATACAATTTATCTCCAGACGCTACAATCCCCTTCTCCTTCTAATTAATCTTTATTTGGCCAACTCGCTTGGATACCATCACGTCTTTTTTTGTATTCACGTGCGATGATAATTTCATATTGAAAAGTGAATAGAAAATTGAATTCTTTACCTATCAGTTTAAAATTTTAAGTTAAATTTATTCTCGGCCTCTATTTAAGGCTCATTTTGTTCCCTTGTGTAACTTCTGAACAATCTCTTGGCCCTCCCCCATGTTCATCATTTTACCCAAACTGTTTATAATTTGACTCATTAGGTCACAGTGCACTTATTCTAACCGCAGGGAACCGCACCCTAAAGTTTGAAATATGGCGGGAACCACCTCTGACGTCACTGGTCCAACGGCTACACCTGCTTTTGTACCCTTTATTCTTAAAATGATGATATCCACTCAGTTTGTGCCTTTTCCTCTTCATGCGTTTCTTCTCTTGTTCAGTTTCAAACCAAACCAAACTCCTCTAATAATTGCTAGAGTCACGAAGATCAAATACCAAAAAAAAAAATTCCATTAATTAGTAATTCTCAAACTATTGGAACATTGATCAACAACAACAACAACTAAGCCATTTGTTTCATGTATTTGGGGCAGGCTACATGAACCAAAAGAGAATTACGTCAGATCGGGCACATGGATCAACTTTCTCCACTCATTTTTATCGAGCAGTATGTATTCACTAAGAACTTTAGCCTCTATATCTTACTGTATTATCTCCACCATGCTTTCTTCGGTCTCCCATTCGTTCTTTTAACTTGTCTCGATTTGATACACTCTACTCGTCGGACTGGCGCATTTGTAAGTCTACGGTGCACATGATCAAACCATCGATTATTCATCTAAAATTTTTGAATCCAAATATGCTTCTTAAAATCCTAATCCGATCTGAATTCAATATTTTCTCAAAATTAAATATATTTGAATTTGATTTGTTTCAATGTTCGAACATTGAAACAAATCAAATACAAATATATTTAATTTTGAGAAAATATTGAATTCAGATCGGATTCGGATTTTAACAAGCATATTTGAATTCAAAAATTTTAGATGAATAATCGACTCGATTTAAGCAAATTCCAGCCCTACCGACTCATTATACAAAAAGTAAATTAATGGAGTAAAATGTTTGATCTACTGTTCTCCAACCTTCTGAAGTTTCTACTCATACCTTCCACAAATTTATCCCCATGTGTGACATTATTTGGCGAGAAAGTTTGGATCCCGTCACTTTCCCAACTCTCACCTCCCTCATATTCATTATTCTACTCAAACTATGTGTAATTTCACTTGATAGGTCACAATGCGCTAACTCTCACTGCAGGTGACCACACCCCAAAATTTGAAATATGGCGGGAACCACCTCACATGTCCAACGGCTACATCTGCCTTGGCCCGTTCCCTGCTTAAAGGGGGACATCCACTCAGTTTGTGCTTTTTTCCTTTATAATTCCTCTTCATTCTCTTCTTCTCTTGCTCAATTTCAACCAAACCAAACTCTAGTAATTGCTAGAGTCATGAAGATCAATACAATTCTCTCATTGTTCATCTTCTTCATCACCTTAATCCGGTCGCGTTTAGTCCTCTCCTTAGCCCCTCCATTCTCCTGCGATTCATCGAATTCGCTGACAAAAAACTATCATTTTTGCAACATAGGACTGCCCATAAGCAAGAGAGTCGATGACATTATCTCGCGCTTATCCTTAGATGAGAAGATAGCCCAATTGGGCGACGTCACCCCTCCCATCAAACGGCTGGGTATTCCGGGCTACAAGTGGTGGTCCGAATCCCTTCACGGGGTGTCCAACGGTGGCAAGGGGATACTATTGAACGGCACCATTAAATCTGCTACGATCTACCCTCAAGTCATTCTCACTGCTGCCTCTTTCAACCCCGAACTCTGGTACAAAATCGGCGAGGTATAATTAATTTTTGCATTTCAGAGTAGAAAGAGTTTGGTTACATAAGTTTCATATTGGTAGCACATTTGGAGCCTATTTGATGCATGTATGTTTTCATTTTAACAGTCGACATGAATAATCCCTATATCATGATGCATCAGAGCATGACCATCTTTGTATTGAAAATTTTCTGATTTTGGGCAATTGCATCTTGAAGGCTATTGGAACCGAAGCACGGGCAATCTACAACGCTGGGCAGGCCGAGGGGTTAACATTCTGGTCGCCGAACATAAATATTTTCAGAGATCCGAGATGGGGCAGAGGGCAAGAGACACCGGGGGAGGACCCGAAGGTGGCTAGCCGATATGCAATCTCCTATGTGAGGGGACTGCAGGGTGATTCCTACAACGGAGAAAGCTCTGGAGAGCTCAAGGTTTCAGCTTGCTGCAAGCACTTCACAGCTTATGATATGGAGAACTGGAAGGGAAATTATCGATACATATTTAACGCGGTGGTAATTTACCTATCAATTTTCATTGCAAAATTTAGTTTATCTTTGATGGGTGTTTTCAGAATTGGATCATGTTCTTGGTTTCAGGTATCGGTGCAGGATTTGGAGGATACATTTCAGCCTCCATTCAAGAGCTGCATCAAAGAGGCTCGAGCTAGCGGAGTTATGTGCTCGTACAATAAAGTCAACGGTGTGCCAATGTGTGCTAACTATCCCTTTCTAACGAAAACTGCGAGGGATTCCTGGGGATTTAAAGGGTAAGATTTCAAGAATTGAGAAGTAAAATTCATTCCTGAAACTACTTCCATGGTTTCTTTCGATTCAAAGATAAAGATACAGATACAGTGATATCGCTTGTTTAGGACGACCACATTTGCTAAATTCCTTCTTCTGTCGGCATGACAAAGATCTTCCTTAGGTGATATATCAAATGTGATTAGGCCCGAGTTTCGCATCAAAGGATGCAATTAATGATGGAAATTTACTGGTGCGCACACTCATTCTCAGACAATAAGGAAGAAGATCAAGAACACAGAGAGAGAGATTTGGAGAGAATCAGTTTCATTTCACCAGAAACCCACACATCTCCCCCTCAACTACACTTCTGTAGTCAAGCCCTCATTTACAAAACACAACACCTGAAAAGTTTCTCTTACACAATTACAGGTTTACAAGAAGCATATATAGCCATACACAATTATTTAACTCCCTGAGCCCATATTTGATTAATCACAATGCAAATACGATACAAGCCCGGCAACTGTACATACATGTCGAGTACAAGACATATACCCCATAATTAAGGGAAAGTGGTAAGTTAGCATCAGTTATTTTCTCAATGACCCTACCATCACATATGCTCAGCTTTCACATGCATTGCTTCTTTACTTCAGAGTTGACTACATAGTGGAATTTTGGTCCATTCCACAACCTCATGTATCTCTATATGCCTTTTTCTTCTGTGGAGATTTAGATGTTCTTGTCTTCAAAGTTCAAGCATAAAAGGATATGGCTTGCAAACGCATAACAGCTCGAATCACTAATCGCCAACCACTGACTTTTTGCTTTCACGATGAAAACAGGTACATCACTTCAGACTGCAATGCAATCTTATTCATCTATTATGCTCAGCGATATGCGAAGAGCCCAGAAGAGGCTGTTGCAGATGTCCTCAAAGCCGGTATGAAACATTCAGAGCCTCGCTGAGTCTCTGTAATAAACTCCTTGTGTTTAATTTCATTGTCATGAGAAAAAATGGGCATAGCTACATTGGGACTTCTGAGGTGCTTTAATTTCAATCACTAATTTTTGGGAAATTGTTTTTCTTGTCATATAGGAGAATACTAATATTAACTGCAACTACACTGTCCTAACTTGAAACCAAATTGTGAATGAATTCGAAAAATTGAAAAAAATCTCAGGAGTGGATGTGGATTGTGGTACCTTTGCTCAACAATACGCAGCCTCAGCTGTCCAAAATGGAAATCTTTCAGAATCTGACATCAACCGAGCTCTTCACAACCTCTTCTCCGTTAGGATGAGGCTTGGCCTATTCAATGGGAATCCAAAAAAACATCTTTATGGCAAACTCTCTCCCCACCAAGTCTGCAAAAAGGAGAACAAGAACTTAGCCCTCAAAGCAGCACGAGAAGGCCTTGTCCTACTAAAGAACACGGCCAACCTCCTCCCTTTGGCAGAGTCGAAGATAGATTACTCCCTCGGTGTGATTGGCCCAAATGCAAACAGTGTGATGTTAGGAAACTACGCAGGCCCTTCTTGTGCTTCCATAACTCCTCTTCAGGTTCTCCAGAGTTATGTTAGAAACACGCAATTTGTGCCAGGATGTGAGAATGTGACCTGTGCATCAGGATCAATTGATGAAGCTGTACAGTTGGCCAAGTCGGTAGACCAAGTTATCATGTTCATGGGGTTGGATTTGAGTCAGGAGGCAGAAGACCACGATCGAGTGGATTTGGTGTTGCCAGGGATGCAGCAAATGCTGGTCACAATCGTGGCGAGAGCAGCAAAGAAGCCAGTGATCCTGGTGCTACTCTGTGGTGGTCCTGTGGATGTTAGCTTCGCGACAGAAGATAAGAATGTTGGGGGGATCTTGTGGGCTGGTTATCCCGGTGAGGCTGGCGGACTGGCAATCGCTGATGTTATCTTTGGTAAACACAATCCAGGTGAATATTTCTCTTCCTGTCTCCATAACTTCAATCATCTACCAAACAAAGTAGTGTAATTTACAAAAAATTCAACATTTGCAGCCAAAACAATCAGCTAAATAAAATGACATATATGCATACACATTTATTTAGCTATTCGCATATTGTATCATACCGATACATCACTGAAGAGCTTGATGTGGCCTCATAGAAGTCAAATGGCTATGAAAGATTGCTTATTGACTAACATTATTCTTTAATAGATAACGAGACTTATCTGCAAGTTTGTGAACACCCTTCAAATATTGATGTTCATTTACTTTAAAACCTATGCTATAGTCTACATCTGTCTCTTCGACTGAGGAGTAACCTAATTCAATTCTTATAATTTAGTCGGTTTTGATCCATCATGAAGAGTATCCCATCAAATCAGGACAATTACATTGAATCGTCACTGGACCTATAATAGTCACAATCACCATAAAACGCAACATAAAAGATAGTACAGTCTAAAATGAAACGACCATTTCAATTTAAATTTAAATAATTTTGATAAAATTTCAATTTGTCAAGACACTAAACTTTCAGTTTTGTTATGAAACTGCAAATGGTACAGGTATGAAACCTAGGTGGATCAACAATACCTGTAATAAGCTGAAATGATCTGCTGAATGATTTGATTCTTCAACTTATCCTTGTCTTAGTTATGCATTCACATGAACAACAACTTTTATGCATTCATGTGAATCAATTTAGTTCCTTACCTTCTGCAGGGGGCAGACTACCTGTTACCTGGTACCCACAAGAATTTACAAATGTGCCAATGACCAACATGAGTATGAGAGCAGACCCGGCCAGTGGCTATCCAGGGCGAACATACCGGTTCTACACCGGCATCCCCGTCTTCAAATTCGGCTATGGTCTTAGCTACTCCACTTACTCTTATGAATTCACATTGGCAACTCAAAGCTCCCTGTACATGAACAGAACAATCAGCCTCCAATCTGTCAAGGATTCACAAGGAACCATCAGCTATGATATATCAAAAATGAAGCCCAAAGACTGCCAGAAACTCAAATTTTCTGCCACAGTCAGGGTTAGCAATCATGGGCCAATGGCTGGAAGGCACGCGGTGCTGCTATTCTTACGAAGGCCTAATGTGCAGGGTGGAAGGCCAATGAAACAGTTGATTGGTTTTGAGAGCGTGCACCTTGCAGCAGGAGAGAAAGCGCATATTGAATTTGCTTTGAGGCCGTGCGAGGACTTGAGCAGGATTGGGAAGATGGTAGGATGTGGTGGATGAGGGGTCTCATTTCTTGGTTGGTGGGAGATACAGAGCATGAATTTAGCATAATGGGATGAAGTTAGCAGTGAGAGAGTTCAAAGTTTGAACACTTGGCTTCCTCTTGTATAATTCACTAAAAGGGATTATATCTGTCTATCTCAATAAGTGGCTTCTTGAAGAATATGGTATTTTGTGTTTTGTGAGTGGGGAGTGCCTTGAGAGTTGTACTTTTGTGCTGGGGGCGGTTCCATGCCCCGCAGGTCTGGAAACCTTGTCCTCTTACTGTATTCTGCTTGTTTCGTTAATTTCTCTTTTAAAGTATTTTGCTTGTTTCATTATTTTCTCTTTAATAGAACGTTTTGCGTCAAAAATAAAATTAAAAATAAGTAGCTTTTTGAAGAGGCAGATGTTTGGCAAAAATGGTTTTTGATTCACCTATGAAGCTCATTGAATTTGTTTTCATGTCTTATGTGTTCCCAAGAGTTCCAGAAAAAGAAGAATCTGAATACTGTTTTAAGTAGTTTCACTCCCTTTCCACATTCACAAATTCCAAGATTCCATGTCTTCAGAAGAAATGGAGATTATATGTATCTTTATTATTCTTCATTATTCTTACATCTATATTCCATATTTTAAATATCAGCGATTCCGACATTTATTGACAATATCGTGTCAAATTTTGAGATACCTAATATGATATTCAACCTATAAAATTGGCTGATATCTAGGTCAAAAATTTCTGACATGGTTGAGATCTTTGAGCCCGAAGTCCCGGTCACCGAAACCACCTTCGTCCCCTGTTGTCATATTGCTTTCTTCCTCGTCTTGATTCACACAGAAATCGACATAGTCCGCACTCACAGCACAACTCCTTGATCGAGAGCAAGATTTAATTTGGAAGACATGAAATCGATATAGTCCACACTCGTCTTGATTCACACAGAAATCGACATAGTATGCACTTATAGAACATCAAAGTGCTGGATTTGATCAGGTGGAGATTTCCGACATGAAAGAAGAATTAATGCAATTCCTCATACACCATGTGATTTTTTTTGTTTGGATCTAGGGGTCGTCACATTTTGGACTGGGATCCTAATAGGGCCTTTTTCGGTTAAAAGCAGTTACTTTAGGCTAAACGATGATGGTCTGAGGTGTCCGTTTGCAAAGATCATTTGGGGCATTAAGGCACCACTGAAAGTTAGGGTTTTCTTTTGGTTGGTCATTAACTTTGCTATTCTCACATGAGATAATCTCATGAAAAAGAGTTGGCAGGAGTCTGGCATATGCATTATGTGCGCTACTGATGAGGAATATTTTGATCATATTTCTCTTAGATGTTCTTTCAGCATTTAAACTTAGGAAAGAGTGGTGCATATTTGAACCTCATCATCTTCTCACAGCTCCCCTTATCTGTGAATCTTTTTTGGTCCTCGGGGATATTTAGCACTATTGATAAGTGAGAGTGAGCGTTATGGATTTATCGACTGCGACCACCTTTTGGAGAATCTGGGGGGACCACAATAATAAAATTTTTAATAACTTGGCCAGATCATGATTCAAACGTTTCATGTTTGCTCTTCTTTTATTTCTTATTAGAGCAATCACATTTTAGGTTGAGGAGAGGAAAAGTGGAGGCAGACGCTGGATCAACTTTCGGTTGGCGACGCTTCCGATAGTCTTTCAAAACACATTCAGGATAGGGACAGATTCTGATTCTGATCATATTCGACTGATGTCAGTGCGGTACCCCCTTTGGTTCGCTGATTTTTCTGTACTAACTGCTGAAAGTGTTGGCTCTTTGTTTCCGGGTTCTTCCATTTTTTTGATATGTTGGTTCTTGTTGTTCTTTTTCATTTTGGCGCATGCGAGTGCTTCAGTGCTTTATGACTTGGAATTACTTCATTTCTTATGTTTAGTTTGTGATGTTTTCATTAAAAACATTTTAATGAAGCGTGGGGGACCAATTGGTTCACCGTTTTTTTCTCAAAAAAAAAAAGATTTAATTTGTCTCAGATTTGATCTTTTATCTCATCCCAATTCATTACCTGTCGTAGATCCAACTTGAAAAAGATCCAGTATCCAGTTTTCTTTCTCTAAACCTGCATCAACACCGGTACTATTGGGGTGGTCCGCTACGATGTCCTGGCTCCAATGCTCCTTTGATCCTATCATCGCCTCCCTCAACTCCTCCTTCATTGTCTCATCTCACACCGCAATCGATAGCCTCACCCACTTCTAAGGATACCAGTACCACCCATCTAAGATTTCGATCCTCGATCTTCACATTCTCGTCAGGGATTTTGCTCCTGGTTCTTGCATTTTGGGCTTTTTACGTCACCTTGCTACTTTGAGTGACACGGTCCATTCCTGATTCTTCCTATGGATTCTTTATTTTGTTTAGGATTTTCTTCTGGCTTCTTGTCAAGGATTTCGCTCTTGGTCTCTCTTCTCCGGTTGTCCTGCGTCACCCTCATTCAATTCTGACAACATCACTCACTTTTGTCCATCAATCCTCGAGATCATTTTTTTTATATATTCAACAAATATTTGTTATTGCCTTCCTCTCCAATTTTATGATTTAAGCTCTTTTGATGTAGGAGATCAAATCAGAAAACAACTTAGTTGTTGACAATCCTCATTAGCTATCGATAGCTTGAAGTTTAGCTGTAACAGTCTTAGCCCTATCGACAGACTGACTTCAACAGGCTTTCCTAGAGTTAGGACTATACAGTCTATCGACAGGGACTTTTTGCTGTCGATAAGCCCGGGCGTGTCAGCAATCCAACACTAAACAGGATGGTTTTCAAGTTTGATTTAGACTCTAATTTGTTTCGTTTTTTTATTTAATTAAGTTTTTCTAGTTATAGTCGTATTCTTCTTTTATTGCCTATATAAAGTCATTGTATGTTTATTTTCAGTATTCAACTTTTGATTCAACTTTTGATAATTAATAAAATTGAGTCTTTCTCTTTCAATTGCTCATAAATTCGAGTTATTTATCATTTGCTTGTGGATTCTAGTGTTCTATCCTACCTAAAGGAATTCTTTAGGTTCGTTGGCGCCAAAACGAGATCTAATCGGCATTATTCGCTTTCTTATCTGCGTCAAGTGGTATCAGACCTTCAGCTACTTTCCGGCGATGGCAGGAGATGACGATGAATTGCAAGGCCTTTCTACAAGGGCGAGCACTGCTGAAAGAGAGGTCGGCGCTATCAAGTCAACCTTAAGCATCGTTGTCCAACTCAAGAAATTGTCCTTCAAGACCGATAGTCAAAATCTAGCTGATGGTATATACTGAAGCAAACGTGACCGTTTATTAATTAATCTTCCTCCACCACCTCTACCGTTAAATCCACCACAATAACCACCACCACATCAACCATCTTCTCTTCAACCACAACCAAATTAACTACCTCCGTTACAATCACCCCCACATCAACCACCCACATATCAACCACCCCCTTATCAACCACGTCTATATCAGCACCACCGAGGTATCCTTGCGAAATCTCTAAATTGATGAATTCTCTGACGAGGAAGAATTGGGCAATACCATCTAGCAATACGATGACTTTAAAGATGAACATGGGATGAAGGGATGGCCCATGAAAGACGGAGAAGATTCACTAATTCTAATCCAAACAGAATAGGCAAATTTTCTAACACCGACAGGGAACCTAGGTTTCCTTATCCTAATCATAATAGGGTAGGAGGGTACCAAAATCCTAATATAGAATAAAAGTTTATATTTCTTCTTTTAGTGCGAATCTTGATATTGAATCTTTCTTGGATTAGATTTATAAAGTAAATAAGTTTTTTGACATGGCTTATGTTCTCATTGAGAAGCAAGTCAAGTTTGTGGCGTACAAGCTCAAGGGAGGATAGGCCGCATGGTGGGATCAACTACAAATCACAAGGAGACATCAAGGCAAGCCATCCATGATGACGTGGAGGCGCATAATAAGTACTTCAAGGAAGATTCCTTCCACCGACTAGCAATAAATCTTTTACAATCAATTTGAATATTGTCTGCAAGGTACAAGGTCTGTCACGACATATACGGAGAAATTCTATTTCTTAGCATCACGCTGCGATTTATCTATGACAGAAGAAGAACAAGCGACAAAGTATATTAGTCGTTTAAACTACCCTATTCAATAGCATATGATCCTTCACGATGTTTTTTCTGTTGATGAAGCTCCCAACAAAGTATTGAAGAACGAGAGACCACAAAATAGGGCCTCACTTTTCAGGCTTCCAACACAATTGAAGAGTCAGCAAGTGGCGCATGAGTTCAGCTGAGTTCCATAACGGTTGACAGACCGTCGGTCTGTCAGTCAATCAATACCCCTGCATCAGCACCAGCAACAACAATCATCGCAGCTACAAAGATCAAGGAAGAAGTTACTCCATCAGCTGAAATTTTTGAGAAGATGAGACCATTATTTGAAGAGTTTAAAAAAGTTATGCACAACAAGCTTCCAGAAGGATTACCACACATGAAAGATGTAACACCCTTTTTCGGAATACGTACTCAGATGCATATCTCTATTTTTCAATCGAATTATTTTAATTTCTCCATGTATTCCATAATTTTATTTGGACTTGAGCCCGATCCTGATCCCAATTAGGATCTGGCCCGATAATTTCCCTTCCTTTTTCTTTTTCTTTGTCCTCTTTTTCTTTTTCTTTCCTTTTTCTTTCCTTCTTTCTTTTCTTTTCCTTTTTCCTTCTCCTCTCTTCTACTCTCTTTTCCCCTCATTTCCCTCTCTCTTTCATCCTCTCTCACTCCCACTTTCTCTCTTTCTCCTCTCCCTCTCTCCCCTCACCCAACGTCCACCACTTCCTTCCCTGGCCACTACCTTCGCCCAGCTTCCCCTCTCCCTCTCTTCCTCCTTGCTGGCCAAGTCACCCCAATCCACCCCCCTCTCCTCCTCTAGCCAAGCCACACCACCACTGTCATCTCCACCACATCACCACCACCTCCATCACCTCCACCATCGGCCACTACCAACATCACCACCCATGGCCATCCCTCTTGGCCGCGCCCGTCACCTTTGGCCGCGCCCTCCTCTGGGCCACCTCGTGGTCGCGCCACCCTTTGCCCCTTCTCTCTCCCCCCCAATTCATCTCTTCTCCTCATCGTGCTTCGTGCATTAGCTCCATCGAAGCTCCACCAGATTTCCATGTCACCTCATTTTGCCTCAGATAACCCTAGGTGAGTATTTTGCTTTGAGTTTTACTCGTGATTTTAATTATCGGGTTTTATTACTTAGTCGTCAGGTTTAACCTTTGGGTTTATTAGTTCCGCATGGTGGGCGAGCTTAGCACTTTTACCGCTCGCTCCGTTACGAGCGTGGATTCACCGCATGCGCTAGCAAAGCGTTTTATACACTTGTTTCGTTGGTAGCGTCTAGCTTAGTCGCAAGCGTGGCTTCGCCGCATGCGTTAGCAAAGTGTTCATACGCTAGTTTCACCGCGTGCGTTAATAAGTGTTCATATGCTAGCTC